>MQRK01235832.1:15069-45101 GCA_001938485.1 Girardia tigrina
TATATATATATATATTAATTAATCTTACTGAATCGATCACTGCTCAAGGACCGAGGTTGCATTACCACTGGAATTTCGAAACTGGAGTCTGATTTGAAGATATTCGCAGCTGAGTTTGACCGATTGCAGTTGGAGAGATGATTAATTCTGATTGAGAAAGAATAATGTATATTTATTTAACAAATTTCTCAGATATCAAAAATATAAAATTTCTGTCATTTTTCAAACGCTATGACTACTAACAAAAACAATTTAGGACTCATACATGTCTAAATCTTTCTGGCAGACATCGTTTAAGGTAGTTTTATTTAAAAGGTTTTCAAAAAACCATGCAGACATTCCTTAAATATTTTTTTAAATTAAGAATTTTTGAAAAACATAACAAGTTATTAATAAAAATTCTTAATGCCATTTCAAAATTTTTTAATAATTGATTTTGCCGGATTACCAAATTAGACTAAATAATCTAAACATTTTTGTTTTGCAGCTCACCCGTCATAGAAATAATTGCGCAATCAAACGGTGACTTGATTTTATTTAAAAATTTATAGCAGAGATCATTAGAGCGTGAAGCTTGAATATTAATTTTGGGATCCACTGATCTTATTAAGAAGATTTCACACGTTTTCTCTCTCAATAATGTTTAAATCGATTATACAGAATTCGAAAATTATTATCTTGTACATCGACTTTAATTTAATTACATTCAACAATATTTGTATCATTGTCCAATCCGTCTTTCTCGTTTATCCATTTGCAGAGAAGACACTCCAATGTGTGTGGCACTGCACCCATTACACGTATATTTATAAACAAAATGTGTGCGCAAATCGAGAAATGGGGAGAACTTTACAAATGACATTAAGATTTTTTTTAATTTTACAAATTTTCTAAGAGACATGCAAATTAATTATCAAGATTGAAGCAAATACTATGGCCATGTACAAAACTATAATTACTTTAGTAACCTCTAGTTAATAAAATAGTTATTTATTTACCTAGCATAAATGCGCACATTTCCGTAATGCAATTCAAAGACTTACATATATTGGATACTTATGTATTTCTAAATAAAGTAAAAAGGTATAAAATCATCAAAGACATTCAGTATAGCGTTATTCTTATTTCTAAGTGTTTTAGATTCTTTTTCTCTTTTTAGTCCTCTCTTTACCATTAATTTCGACGTATCCAAATAAAATGAAAGATTATTTAATTAATCTTCACCAATAATCTATTATTTATCTTTTGTTTTATGTGGGATCAAACACTAAAACAGAAAGTAGATTTTGTCATCAGTTAAGGACTCTCTTTGAACATTGGATCTAAACCTTTCTGGAGATGGGACACTTTATTACAATTGCCGGTGTTGGGGCGACTCCCACTGTAATATAATTTTATTATTGAAAAGTCATAAAGTTATGATAATTAAAACTTTTGAAGTGATTCAGACGGATTTGTACGTTGTCTTTCCTTTAAGGGTAATTTTAGTAAAACATAATTCCAACAATCAAAAAATGTTTTCTACATTAATAGGTTTTTTGCACACTAAAATACGCGAAACCTCGTATATCCGATGGTCTTAAGCAAAGCCAAGAAAATTGTTTTTAGACCTCCAAAATGGTTGGCTTTCAAGATTTTGTGAGGCAGGAAAGCCATGTCCTGGATTCTGCCTAAATGCTGTTGAATCAGCCTGCCAGTGCAGAAAATACTAAGTTTGAATGTATTGTGTACTTTTAATATCAGTTATAACTTATGGGTCTTGAAATTCCTAACTTTAATTTATTTTGCATTTTATTTGTTTAAATAACGTAATTTTACTTGTTTTTAATTATTAAATTCTTACATTATGAATTTTTTTTTTTACTGGCAGTTGGAAAAGTTAGTTGTAATTGATTTAATTAAATTGATTAATTAAATTAAATTTAGTAAAATTGATCATTGAATCATGACTCATGACCCACAAGTTGAGAACTATATTCCATCAAGCTTTTATTTTACCCATGTCGGAATATATTGAATTGTGCCATTTGGAGCAGCAAACGTTCCGCACAACTCAGAAAATGTTTCAATTTTGTCTTAAATATTGAATGTGTAGTCCTATTATTTCCGTACTTTCATATAATTTAGCTTCGTTTATTCAAGCGTTAACATCAAATTAATGAACTCATGACCCTAAAATGTCAGTATTTTCTAATTCCAACATGTGCTCATTAAACATTGATGTTATATGACATTCGGAAAGAATCTTAATGATACATGATTACTTGAAGCATCATCTTGAACAATCATATTCATTTCGTCCTTGCGTTTCTCAGCTTAAGCGGCTCCAATCCAACACCAGCAACAATAACATATTTTCATCTTTAGCACAGAGGTAAGGATAAATTTTTCAATAAGATACTTTGAGTTTCAGAGAGCTCAATATGGTCTCATAAGGTTTTGTCGAAATTTCACTGAAATTTGTCAAAGGTCGTTTTTACATGTCACAGGTAGCAAAATTCCGAGGCTCATTCCACATATTATTCAATACCTCGACAATCAATTAGTAATTGAGGCACACTCGTCCAAGTTTATTAATTTAATGTCTTTTTCATTGATCTTATGAATCAATGTGACCAGAATCATCTGCTTAAGTAAGTCATTTGTTCTCTACACATTTTTTATTAGCAGTGACCATTTTCCTCAAACCCCTTCGTATATTGATTAAGTCTAAAAATACTATAGTATTAGCCCAAAAAACCATTGTTGTCTGAATCTTTTGTACATTGTAAATAAATATCTTCTAACAGATCCTTTTAAGCTTTCCACCAGGTTCATGATAATGCTGAGTAGATTTTCTGTAATTTTAAATTTCATAAAACAAAAACACAGGATATCCTCTGGATCACGTTGAAAGGTTTTTTCTATATGCATAAATGAGACCTTACCTCTTTCTATATTAATGTAGGAATCCTATCACATGTCTTTTACTGCAAAGTTTTTTGAATAAATTGTAAAATAACCTATTCACCAGTCAAAAGAAAATGATAAATACGTTATTTTATCTAAAAATAGAATACCAAGCTAACCGAATTATTTAATTGGGTGAGCTTGATAGTTATTTTACAACCAACGTTTAACGGTAAATTGTTTATTTTTTTAATGAAGGATAAATACAGTAATTACCAAGTTAGGATAGTGATTCAGCCGTGACAGATGTACAAATAATGTTTACAATAACCAAATTCGAACGACAATAAATTGTTATAATAGTTTCGGTACTAATTAGAAAAAATAGTTCAGTACTAGTTCAAGACAATAGTTCGGTAATAATTTGAGATAATAATCCGGCAATAATTTGAGATAATAGTTCAGTAAAAATTCGGACAGCAATTATTTCGCACAACCAACTATAATTCAGGTAAGAATTTATATCAACTGTACCATAAAAATAATAATGAATTCAATTTGTGATCAATTTATTGATCAACAAATTAAATTCAAAAATTGCTAATAGCAATTAATTATTTTTAGACAGGTTTAAAATAAATAATGGGGGAGGGGAAATCTTGCCGACGACCTTTCATTTGATCCTTTCTTTACTATTTTTTTTCTTCCGAATATTCTTGGGAAACAAACAAAATATAAATAAATAAAAAAATAAAAAAATTACAAAACATCATTTGGCCTGCATAAAAATATTACACTATCCACACTCAAAAAGAGGGTATTACATAAATCATTAAAATTTGCTTAGAATTAATTTAAGGAATCCTATTTATCAGTTTGCCTTAATTCTGTCTAGTAAACAGCTTCCTACGTCCAGTAAAAAAGTTTCGATAGTTTTTCAAATCCTTTTGTGACATAAAATTGCAAATGCCTTTGTATAAAATTATCACTTGCTTTTTTTAAATTTCTCTTGGAGGACTTCTGTTTCTAAATAAATTTTGATGATCAGTGCTCTAAGTTTAACAAGGTGTCTGTGTAAAAAGCTAAAAGCCTAGGTTCATTTATGAACCCATGAACTTCCTTTTTTAGCTTTTATTAGGGGAGAATGAAGAAAATAAAAATTAAATGAAAGTAATAAATTTTAATAAATAATAATAGCAATATAACTCAGGATAGTGGAAATGTCGGAATTGACTGAAAATTTAAAGATAGTATCGTTGGACAATTTATTGTTGATTATTATTATTAATGAACGGGTAGAGACCATATCACCCTCTGGGGCCCCGTATTGAGCAATGAAAGTGATTCGTTTGAATATTGGTTAATTTGTCTTATGACTGGTGTATGAATCAAATTTCTTAAACGACTTTAAAATTAGAGTTAAAGTAAAACAGTCTTTCCAATAAACAAAAGACTCGGTGTTTATTCCAACGGATATCTAATATTCAAAGATCATTCTGTCGAGACAGCAAAAACTATGAATTGTCTGGTTCTACAGACTATTTCGATGAATGTCTTTTCCAATCAACGAAAATTCTGCAAATATTTCAAAAATCCAAATAAATTAATTAACCGCAATGAAAAATTTGAATTAAATTCCATCAAAAAAACTTGCGAAATTTTGAGTTTTGATTAAAGTGAGTTGTTAATTTGAAGTAGGTTGAAATTATTTCAAATTTTTAAACTGATAACCGAAATTACAATTTTTGAATTCGATCTGTCGAAATTCAATCGAAATCATGCTAATCAAAAATTCTCAATAAGCTGGTTGAGACTGCCGATTGAACATGGATTTTAGGGCAACGTGACCTAATTAACAATGCTTCACACGATACTCTCTCCCAAGACTTCCGAAGGTACATAAAATGGAATACCTTTAAGAGCCGTTTTATCGATGATTAGAACATCTCAATATGTGGTAGCGAAATATCTAGATTAAAATTAAAACCTCTATTATCATCTGAATTTCTGTGTCGAGATAGTTTTGAATTTGTTGATTTCATTTCTACTCATAAAGTACAGAATGAAGGTGAATTTATGGTTTCTTTTGATATCTCTAGTTTATTTACAAATGTTCCCTTGGTTGAAACCTTGAATTTGTGTTGTGATCTATGGAAAAACAATCATTCAGAACATCATAATGTCGACGAGGTTGGGTTTCGTGAGTTATTAAGTTTTGCAACATCAAATGTTCATTTTCTTTTTAATAATGAGTGGTATAAGCAAACTGATGGGGTAGCTATGGGTTCACCGTTAGCACCAACGTTAGGTTCTGTTTTTCTTTCAAAGATTGAAAATAAAATTAAACTGTTTGATGGAAATCAACCTTTAGTATATAAACGATACGTTGATGATATATTTCTAGTTTTAAAAAGTCAGGTTGATGTACTTCCATTTTTAATTTAATGAATTCGTTACATTCAAATGTTACTTTTACAGTTGAAAATAAAAATAATGGAGTCTTACCTTTTCTGGATCTTTTGGTTGAAAGAAAATCTCTTAGTTACGAGACTGGAATTTATAGGAAGCCAACTGATACAGGTTTATATACTTCACCAGATAGTTTTTGTATAAAAGAAACATGATTAAAGGTTTAATTTATCGCTCCTGGTCGTTGTCTTCCACTTTTGTTAAATCTGTAGAAAGTGTTAATAAACTAAATTATTTGTTATTCTAAATCTTTTCTTGAAAAATTAATAAAGGAAATAGTAGATAAAATACTTTTGAATGATTTTTCGAAAAATCAGAGTTTGGCTTCTCCTGATGGATCTAAGAAAGAAATCGAAGGATCATTAGATATGAATAATATGCCTAAATATGGTTTAATTGTACCTTATTCTGAAGGATTTAAAAACTTTAAAAATGCATTGTGAAAAGCGACTAACAATGAATTAAATTTAAAAATTATATCACGATCTCATAAAATTCAAAATATGTTCGGTAATAAATCTATTACACCTTTAACACTTTGTTCTGATAATGTTTATAAATATAAATGTAATGGGTGTGATGCCACATACATTGGAGAGACTGCCCGTCATCTCTGTAAACGAATTCAAGAACATGGTCGAAAAGAGAGTAAGAGTAATATTGCAGAACATATGAAAAAAGGTAAATGTGATGTTGATTTTGATAATTTCAAAATTCTGTGTAAGCATTTTGACAGTTATTGGGAGAGAGTGTCGCGTGAAGCATTGTTAATTAGGTCACGTTGCCCTAAAATTAATGTTCAATCGGCAGTTTCAACCAGCTTATTGAGAATTTTTGATTAGCATGATTTCATGCAATCGATTGCATAATCATCATTTTTGTATTTATATACAGGTGAATTGATTATTAATTAGTGACATGAAGATGACGGTAGATCCGTCGAAATATGTCTTTAAATATATTTTTAAATGGATGAGTATTGTTATTAAAAGAAAATTTTCGTCCGGATTTCGTTTTATCAATAATAATTGAATTGTTCGAATAATAAGCCCAATTCGGTAGTTCAAAAATAAATTCTGGAGGCAATGAGATTGAAATATTTCTTTGTATTTTCTGTGTTAAAATCTGAAATTTTAGAGAAGCTCATGATATTCTAGTTTTGTGAAGTTTCCATTCATTATCTTCTTGACTTAATTTTTGAACGAGCTCCAAAGTTATCTGTTCTTTTTTTGCGAAAAAGTATATTTATTTAACATTATTTTTTCGAGAGTCTTTTGTCGTTCTTTAGCTTGACTATCAATGTGTCAAGTTTTCTCTAGAAACTTAAACATATTTCTCTAAATATGAGATTTGTAAATAAAACTAAATTTAATAAATAAAACGAAAATATATTTTAGATTTTATTTACTTTGGTTTGGGTTTAGTCCTTGGAGGATAATTCAAGGTGCTTCTCATGGCATATGAGGCTGGAACGAATGAAACTGGCGGCCGACTGCCTCCACTTGATGTACGAGTGGGCAAGGAATTAGATTTTAGCAAGGAATACGCGTCGACTAAATTCATTTGAGACTCGAATTCGCAAATATTTTTAATTGTTGCTGATTCTATGTCACTGGGTTTGGTGTCGGTCTAGAAACAAAGATTTATAATAATCAAATATGATCATAATGCAACACATTATAATTATTACTGATAATTAACTTGTATCAATTCAATCTGCATCTTCTTATAAATCAAACATTATGAGTGTTTCTATGCAGAAATTATTATATATTTACTTTAATTAAAATAAATAATTACGAATATTTAAATTGTTCTAATTTTATTTTATTTTAAAAGAAATGTATTCTTAAGATTTACCTTTACGTATATTTTAAGCAAATTTTGTAGTATTAAATCATCCAAAGAAGTCAAGTATTTTAGAGGACAAGTTTTTAGCGGATTGCATCAGTAGAATTTATAATTTAGAAATAAATATTCTGTTACAAATATTTCCAGATTGATGTCAAGGCACAAAAAGATTCTGAGAAGTAACTTCTAAATTGACAAAATCCTTCGGAATATGGAATATTCAAAGCGTATTTTAAAAAATAACAAATATTCGATTAATCCATAATCTAAAACAGGATATTTCATAAATGAAATTCAGATTTCAGAAATCGAACGTTTTGGGTATTTTATATTCCGAAGGATTTTGTCAATTGAAATAATGTTTTTAATTTAAAAATAATATCGCAAACACATAACATCCAAAATGTATTTCATAAGAAATCTCCAACTTAATTTGGGATGTGTTCTGATATCGTATATCAATTTAAATGTCATGGTTGCAATGTCACGTTCATTATATGAAAAGTATTTAAACCTCAATAATGAGTCTTGTGATCGCCCAGGAACTCAGGTCGACAATAAAAATTGAAGGTAACCGTGGAGTCAGATCCAACACAAAGTGCTCATGATTTATTGCTAACATTTGTAGTCATAACCCAAACAATACTGAATCACTTGGCTCAAATTAATAAAGTAAAAAAGTTGAATTAATGGATTCCACATGAGCTGAATAAAAAGCAGAAACAAAAAAAGTTTTGATGTTTTTGATGATTATTTCTCGTTAAAAATATGATAAATTTTTGAATCAAATCGTCATCTGTGATAAAATTGGATTCAATATAAAAATCGCACACGTTCAACAAGCTGGGTCGACACGTAATGAAGCACCAAAACACAGTTCAAAGCACAGCAAAAACACGGTAAAAATGGTCTTCCAGGAATATATAGATTCTCGACCACCAAATTTTTATTAAAATGGCATTAACAAGCTGCCGCTCAAATGGCAAAAGTGTGTCGATAATATTGGTGCATACTTTGATGAATGACATAAATATTTGTATCATTAAATTGTCAATAAATTTTGACTTTAGTTCTACAAATTTCATACTTAACGATCGAATAATTTTGGAAATTCTAAAAAAGTAATAATTAATTTGGTATATTTCATTATCTTTAATTATAAATTGTTTTCGTAAAAGAAAATTGTTCCTCGAAAATTTGTTTCTGAAATACTTATATATATTATATTATATGTTATTGTGTTGTATTAAAATAAAAATGTGAAAAATGTCAATTTCCGATTCTTCTTTAAACCAAGCTTCGAAAAAATCATTTATTATTACTAGCGATTCAGAAATGAACCGAACAGAATTTAAAGACTGTAAAATCAAAACAAATGTACCCACAACGACCAAGAACTTAATGACTCTGCTACCACTGGTAAGTCTCTGGCCAATCTAGAGACTGCCGGAAATGCAAACTAATTAGTAACAAAAGATACCTTATTCCTCTTTCTCTCAAAACACTGCCGCTACTCCCATTCATTCCAAATTCATATTGTTAATACTAAAATCAATCAACATGTCCTGAGATGTACAGAATGGACAACAAATAGTTAATTTTATCTATTTCTATCAATGTCGCAGCAGTGTAAGAATCTTACATTCTTTATAACTGTATTATGACTCTTTCTAAATGTGTAATTTGTGATTTATAATTGAAAACAATTTGGCAAATAAGACAAAATTCTCAGTAAACCTATTGAAACCAATTGTAAATATTTGTACAAAGTGATGATTACTTATTCTTCAACAAATTGAAGTCCTGCTTATTTAACTTACGTAATAGTGTAAATATTTATTATTTTTCAGATTATTATGATTACTTTGATGTCTTATTTCATATTTTTGTAAAGAGCATCCCAGCAGCTAAATGAAATGGTGTTCTGAGATTCAAATGAATATCTCTTTTCAGGGTAAATAATCCCATTTATATTATTACCTTTACTCTCATATTGTAAGACTGATTGAAGTAAATAAATTATTTCATAAATTATTTCACATGAAAAAATGACATTTTAACCCCTTCCCCCTTCTGTCACAACGTGTCACAAAATCTGAAACCCCGCCCCTTTGTGACGTCACAAAAAATCGATAATTTTTTTATGAAGAAAAGATATTCACATTTTTTTGTATATAAATATCATTTGTATTCAAAATTCCATATATTTTTCAAGTGTGTTTCAATATTAATCAAAGGAATGTTTCCATCGAGAGTGCATAGATCATGTTCAATTACTTGAACATCGAGATGTTTGTCATTTATCCATTCGACACATTCATCAATTTCAATCAATATTTCTTTCTTTCGCTTTGCCATTACTTTTTTTGGCTTCTTTTTAGAGTTGATAATATGATTATGGATGATCTTACAATGAACTTTTAACATTTCCAAAGAAGCGCAATATAAATTACAATCTACACATACTCGACTTGAAACAATTTAACTGATAGAAAAACAATATGTATCATAAGGAATATTCTGACGGGAAAATGCCTGATTTTGAAATAAATTCATAAACTTTGCACCACTATCTTAATATACACTTTTACACTAATTTAGTCAAAAATAATCAAAAATTAAATAATGAAAAACTCATATTTCAAATTTTATCATTGATTACTTAAATATTTTCGGATTTGATACCATTTATTTTTATCAAAGAAAATCTTTGTGACGTCACAACTTATCATACCCACCCTCCCCCCTGTCACAAAATTCTAGACCTCCTCCCCCCTAAAAGTTTGACATAATTATGAACGGCCCCTTATTTATTTATTTACATATAAATGAGTACAGTGGACTCAAACCAATTTCTAAATGCAACATGTATTTATTACTTACTGAGAGAGAAATAGGAAAATTCATAGATATTTCTTGATTACAGAAAGTTATTTGCATAATTAGATTTTTAGGTTTTATTAGATTTACCAAACGCATAAATACCGTTAATGAACCCAATTCTTCCAATTCTCCATAGAGTATCAATCAGAGTCGTTATCGTAAAATAAGTCAGAAAAGAACGTTTAACGTAGAGAAATGTGAAATTTTACGACATTAGAATGGAAATAAATCCCATAATTACTAACAACCAGAAGGGGACAGTTAAGATAAAGGGAAGTTTTTCCATTTATTTATCTTATACTTATAAAATTGCATTTGGAATGGAAAAATTCTAAATAATCGCAACCATGCATAGAAATCAATATTCGTTAGGCATTTTTATATGAAAAATAGATAACCAAATTATTGTTAGGGGCGAAAGTATAAAATGAATTGTTCAATGTCCACAAAATTGAGAACGATAATTTTAACAAATTCTTTTACTCAAATAATTAAAACAAATAGTGGCACTTTATTTTTAAGCACATAAAGACCCCAATTTAAAAAAAATATTTTTATTATGAAGGACAATTAATTTTGACGGTATAACCGTCATCGTAAGGTCATACAGAAATTATGAATTTAAAATCTGCTTAAAGAAGCAAGCAGTGATTATGTAATCTATGAATATTTGCGTCATCAAAAAAGACTCAATAAGTTTGTCGAGAGACCTCTTTGCACATATATCTTAGGATCTATTGACCTGATGTATAGTGCTTCACAGGCCACTCTCTGCCAATTATTATTAAACTAAGCATATATAATTTTAAAATTATTTGTGGTAATATTTTCATTCAATTTGCAAACTTTTCTGTGTTCTGCAATATTACTTTCACCCACATTACGGACAAATTTTAATTAGATTAACCCTCCTTGTCAGTTTGCAGCTTTAGTCACAAGAGATGGAAGTTGTTAAATATATTTAATTATTATTTCCACAGAATGTTGATGAATAAGAAATAATACTTTTTATACTATTGGAATTATCGAAATATCATTTTAAAAGTCCGATTCCATCAATGAAAATGGATCACTTTTTTTAACGTAATTATTTTTATATTTTGTAATACTATTTATTTTAACCTTCATGTTACCCTCAAATTAAGAATACACTGACTGTTTGCGGGTCTATTTAGACTCATGAACGTTTTCTTGAAAAAGAAACAAATCACTGAAGATGAAAAATGCTTTTTCTTTTATTAACATTAAATTAAGAACTAAAACAAACTTATAAACATTTTTTAAACAAATTAAAAAAAATAATGGCAATTTTTTGTTAAAACAATAAGAAAGTCATTAAAAAATATATTTCATGATAATATATTTTGACGTTTTTACTTTAATATTCAGATCACTGATTTTGAGCTCTTTACTGCTTATATATGCGAAATGGATGATTATATAGTCAATTACGTAAAATTAATCGACTATTCTTGAGAAATTGGTTGAGAGTACCGTTTGGACATTGATTTTTTAACAATGCTTCACACGACACATTCTACGTGTAAATTTTAAAATGATTGCATAAGTTAAATTTACTTGTTTTCCTGTTTCAAAATATTACATTTACCATCTCTATAAGCGTGCTCATGGACTTGATTGCAGAGATGGCGGACAATTTCTTCAATCTATGTGGCGTTGCACTTATTACATGTATATTAAAAAAGCGTCCGAACACAAAATCAAGAGAGGATGTGATATTATTACACGTATTTTCAACTTTAAGTGACTGAGATATAATTTTTAAATTAAAAGATTATTTTTTGCTTTGAGAATAGCTTACAAAATTTAAATAATTAATAAACGCAAAAATGATTTTATTTTGAAACATAATTTTGAAATTATATTTATAACAAATTTAGTTAAATTAAATGTTAAAATCAATTTTCAAAATATGATTGAAATACATTATCATTTTAAAAGATATATAATTTTTGAAAATACTAAGTTTGAGCTTTTGAATAATTTTTAATATTTTGATTGATTTGAACTTAAAAGGTTTTTTATGTTTTCGAATACAATGGTTTTATAATTTAAAAGTAAATAGCAGTTTAGAATAAATAAGATTAAATTAAATATTATTTTTAAGTTTGAGTTTTTAAAAAAATTATCAGATTTAAAAATTAAAAGATTATTTAAAAAATAAGTATCGGTGAATTGATTATTAAAATGAAGTTGAAATTTATTAAATGAAGGTTTGAATTTGCCTGTAAAAAATTTTAATTACATGTATGCTATTCGTGACTGATAATATTGACATAACTAACAACGCTGATTCGTTGTAACGCATTTTTCAAAAATAATTTTTTTGAGTCAGTTCCAAAAAACTAATCAGTTTGCTCAATTAATTGACGCTGAGTGCGATTAGCTGTGAGTTTCAACATTGTTTGTGAAATCGTAAACAGAACAGGACACACTGCATACTTTGCTTATGTGTTAGGAAAATAGTATTATTTTGCATAAGATAATTTATTTTGGATATTTTCGAAAAATTATGAATTATTTTTTTATTTATTACATTATCATTTAAAGGTTTTTCTTCAATATTATATCTAAAATGACTTCAAACAAGAGAAAATCTATTTCTTTGGAAATAATAGAAACTTGTCATCGACAAATTGAAATTGCAAACAATAAAAAGATTTTTATTGTTTGTTTATTATATTTTATTAATTAAATTTAAGATTAATTTAATAAATAGAATTTTTTTAAGTGTTTATTTAAAAATTAGAACAAAAAAGTTCAAAATTTAAAAATTAGAACAAAAAAGTAGAAAATTTAAGAAAACTGTTTATTTAATATTTATCTTTTTAGTTTTCAATATATTTTTATATTTGAGATTTATCTTATTATTATTTTTTTGCTCGACTTTTTAAAGAAATATTTAGGGGTTTTTCTAAATTACGCGACTTTTTAAAGTTGTCGTACACATCCTTAAATTTAAATGTATTACAGGTATTTTTTACACGATTTTTTTTGCTCGGTCAACTAAAGAATATATCTACTGTGCAAAAAAAGAGTTGGGTGTATACGATTCAATTACAAAATAATTTCTAATTTAAATTAAAAATAATTTTTATTTATTTAAGGAAAAATGTTTTCAAAATATTATTTAAGATATATTAATTTAATTTTAAAATTGGTTATTTAAATTTTAATAATTGATTAAATAATCCGACGTTTTAAAATATTTAAAATATCAATCTTCCATCTGGGTGGGAGAAACACAATCATAAAACAACATACAATAAACACAATTCAAAATATTCCTCACATTACGAAAACATTTTTTCATGTTAATTTGAATGTCAGAAAGAGCAAAAAATAATTTTCTTTTCAACGTGAGAGAATCAGTGGTTCTTAGTCACTATGATCTAATTATTATTAGTATTTTTGTATCAATATAAGTATCGGATATCAGTCGCTGTTTTTTCACATATAACTTATAGATATTAAAATAAATTACATACATTTATTAAAAAATTTAATGTCTACAAAAAATCATTCTTATTTTGACTCACTGAATTCAAAAACGAGGTTTGTGAATATTCGGCATCAATTAGATCTTCAGAATCTGGCCTTCCGCATTCATTTGATCTTTGATACAATCTGTAACAAGCGTCATAATCATTGTTTATTTATTTTATTAATATATGTACTTATTTGAGTAAATATTATCAACATCTTTTATAACGGACTGAAGCTGTTCCTGAGCCACGACTTCAAGACAGTCAAAATCAGGTTCCGAAGACTTTTTATTGCTTCCAATTTCTTTTGGTTTTTTCTGAAAATTTGATATAATGAATAATTATTATATATTGTAATGAAAATATGGAAACAAATAATTAATATTTTTCAATAATATTTTTCAAATTTTTTAAAATTTCTTAAATATTTTAATCATTTAATTAAATAAATAAATTTAAAAAAATTAAAAACCATGGACGTTATTGAAAATACTTTGAGAAAGTTCTAAAAATAATCTAAATATAATTTAATTATTTAAATTATTAATAGTAAATTTTAAAAATAACGGAAAAAGTTTCAAATAAATAAAAAACGTCACTGAAATTAAAAAACAATAATGTCCGCCATCTCCAGGCAAATATTGCAAATAATTGTTCTGTCATATGTTAAAATGGTGATTTTGTAATCGAATTACGCAATAGCTAATAAAATATTTTTTAATAAAATATTTCTATTAAAAATCATTTAAAATATATGTAAATAAAAAATTTATTAATAATAATAAACTATCAACTATACAATTTATAATAGTGTTTTCACACATTAACCCACCAAGAATCCTCACATTCCTTTTTTCTTCAATATACTCTTTTAATCAACATACATCTTGTAACTTAGGGGAATCAAAAATCAAAACTAAAACTGAACTCCTCTAAAGTAACTGCAAACACTTCATTTCCAAATACATATCCTAGGATGGAACCTAGAAACAAATTGTATTTATAATCTTTTGTCAAACAATCCAACTTCCAATCTCACTCACTTAAAATATTACATGACCATTTAGACTTCAAGCACTTTACTTACCCCTTTTCATGCCTTTTTAATGTAAACTTCAAGTATTTAATCATAACCTCAAGTAATTAATAAACATGCAAGTATAAAAAGAAAATCTCAAGCTTTTAAAATATACTTCAAGTAATTAATATTGAAAACCTCAATTATTTAATTTAAGATAATCAAGTAAAATTAAGCAAAGGAGTACCGTATTTTCGCGCATATAACCCGCATAATCTTTTCATCGCCAGGGACATTTGGAGTATGTAAAAACACATTTTATCCGCTGTTTATCATCCTGAAATGTTAGTTGTTATCTTGTAAATTATTTTTAGGATACACGGCCTATTTTTATACCCTGCGAGTAGCGTTGGGCGTAGATAAAATCGCACATGACCTGCGGGTTATATGCGCGAAAATACGGTATTTAATCAAAGGAGCACAACTACAGTGATAACACATTCAACATGTTCAGCACAAATTTCGTTAAAGGACTGTACAATGGCTTAACAGTGGTCCGAGAAGAAGACAGAAATAATTTCAGATCAAGTAGAGGCAGGCGATCAATCGAAAGCAACAGCTAAGCAAATACATCAATCTCAAGATTTCATCTGTCTGGTTTGTGCCCATACCAGCAAATAGTGAGTTGTGGCAAAGCGCTGGAACTGGCACATGCCCCCACTTTATGAAAGAAATCTAATGTAAGCATATTATTGGCATCGAAATACTTATTAAGCTTTTTAATCCCCATCAAGCCAAAAACATTAATATTGACAAAAAGTAAAAGCGCTTCCGACCCAAAAAATCTGCTTGAGCTCTCTTTGTAAATTAATATAAAATTATTGATAAGATGAAAATTTTGCATGTTTATCTTTTATTTACTTGACAATTATTTTTTATATTTATTTCTTATTAATAATAATTTAATCCTTTTGTGTATGTTTTATAGAATAAAATAAAATAAAAGTAATCTTAGAAGAAAAACATGGAATTATCTCGTTGAAGGGAGAATTTTAACTTTCACAAATATAAAGAGGAGAAAGTGGTTCCTGTATGTACAATTTTGTATTGCATATGAAACTTTTTTTTAATTAACGGTATGTTACATCATGAAAATATAACATTATTAAAATGTTCAAACTTCTTCAATCAACGAGATAACTCAGTGTTTTTTAAAATTTTTCTATAGAATATCCAAACTAGTTTTTATCCCTACCTTACTTATGGGAGAATGCTGTTTATAACTTAAAAAAATAATCATTTTATTAATAAAATCATTGATTTTGATATTTATTATTTACTTAAAATTAACAAATATATTTCTGATTGCTTCGACAAACAATTTTACAACAAAATGTATTTTAACAATTGTGAGGATTTTGGGAGACTCTTTTTAATTTTTAAATTAAAGATAGAAAAATAATTTAAGTTAATATTAAATATTAAAAGTAAAACAAATTTATTGTAAAATACATGAAGACGATAAAAAGTGGTATAAAGTTTCAATATTAATAATATATAAAAGTAAATATTTTTAGATAAAATCTTAAGTAATGAAACTTGTCATTAAATAGATTTGAAAAACAAATTATATTTAAAATAATGAAATTAGTAAATAAAAAATATTTGAAAATGAATTAAATATAAGATCTTAAAAATAGTAAAACAGAATTTAATAAACTTTAAAAAGTAAATACAATATGAAAAAAATTAAGTATCATAATAAATCTCTTTATTAAAAACTGAACGCCGTTTTTCAAAAGTTATTTTTGTTTTAGGAATTAATTTCGGTGGATTACCCAATGCCATCTTCAGGCTAAATTAACATTGGCTTTTTGCAGCTTATATGAGAGAGGTGATTACATAATCAATTATGTAATAAAGGCTCTATTTGAAAATGTTTAACAGAGAAGTTGAGTGTGAAGCTTGACTATTAATTTTTGGATCCATGGTGCTTATTTATAAGGCCTCACACGTTACTCTCTACCAGTAATTTTTAAATCGATTAAACAGAATTTAAAAATCATTTTCAACACAAAATAATTTATGTAAATGTATAAGTTTTTTATTCTGTGATTCGATTTTATTTTTTAAAAGATTATTAGACATATCAATAGAAACCTTAGAACATACATCAATGCAAAAATCATCACTTACATCATATAAAGAGTTAATGCTAATTCATTCAAAATTTTATTCCGTAATTTCTTTTCTTTCACCAGCATTCTTCTCCAGGATTCCGCCGAAATTAATTACAAAACCAAAAATAAACTTTGAAAACTGGCATTAAGTTTTTAATGAAGAGTATAAATTGCCATTATTTTTTATATTCCTTATCATAATACATATTAAATTTTTACGAAGTTTAATAAAATGTTTAAAAAAATATACATATTTAATTAAATACAGAATAAATATATAAAATATTTTAAAATATAGTTTATTTTATAATTTAAATAGTTTTAAAATTAAAAACAGTTTAATAAAATCAAAGTTTCAAAAATGTCTTCTTTTGAATTTTCATCAGAACACAATCACGAACCTAACAACAATAAAAGTTAATATTTTAATGAAAATTACAACAATTATCTTCACCACGGTGTCATGCGGTGGCTTTTTAATTATTATTTACTCAACATAATCAAATAATAAAATTATATTATTTTCAATTTTGAAAAAATATTTTCCGCACAATTTAATGAGACAAGTTATAACATTTTGGTCAAATTTATAGAAAATGGAAAAATGAATGATTTTCAATACGCAAGTTGACAATTATTAACTTCGGTCTATTCGATACTGAAAGGAGAAATTATTGCGTTCAGACAAGTTTAATTTTTACATCAATTCTGTCTGAAAGAAAGAATAAATCATAATTTGAGAAATTAGTCTTATAGCAATAATAATTCAATTGTTAAAATAATATTAATAATAATAACATATTATTATTATTATTATTATTATTGCTTGTTCAGTTTATATCGTTTTCAATATTATAAGTAGAAGTTATGATCACAATTTCTTTATAAATGATATCACATAAATTTAAACAAATTTTCATTTTTTTTCTTTAAAAACTTTCATCACTAGTGTGAGGGATAATTGTGAATGTTGTAAGTTTGTTGTTTGTATGCTGTTTTGATTTGTGACTCTCCTACTCAGATGGGATTGATATGTTATTTGATTAATTATTTGAATCTAATGAAATTAATTTAATGAGATTAATTTTAAGTACTAATTAATTAAAGTTTGATAATTATAAATTTTAATAATATTTTCAGTAAACGATTTTAACTTATTAAATTTAATATATTTTAAAAATTAATGTTTATTTAAAAAATTACATAATGTCTTTTTATCCAATAAAAATTATGAGAAATTAAAATGTAACATTAAAATTTCCCCATTCATTGATTTTTTTCATATTTAAATATTTAATCAAAAACTATATTAATCAAAGAAAGATGACCACTGAAAATTGTTGTGAAGAATCTGTTTGTGTTGTAAATAAATGTTTGCATTCAAATTGTGATATTGTTAATAACTAGTATTTTCGTTTTTCTTTTTTTTTAAAAAAACTATATTCATTTCACTAATTTTATTTCTTTAGTTAAACTTTTTTCCTTTTAAAATTATATGGAATTATAACAATTGTACTATTTTAAATTATCTTTAATTAATATTTTTAAATGTGTTTTTATTTCTTTTATGAAGAATTCAATCAAACATTTATTTAACTTTTTGAATTTTTCAATTATTCATATTTCTGTAGTGTTAAATTACTTTTTTTAATTTTTATCTTTTTTATATTTTTTAATCCGGATTTCGTTTTATCAATATTATTTGTTTTTTATGATATATTTAATAGCATTACTGCTGGATTAATTTTTAATTAATCTATTTAGTTCAAAATATATTTTTTTTCTAGATATTTTATGGGATATTCGTATTTATACATGGTACTAATACTTCCATTAGTTATAAATTTTAATTAGATGCTTACGCGAACATATAATAACTCACTCCAATGGCTGAATGTGAACTACAAGGGTCTTCATCAATCATCTCTGATACAAAAGAAGTGGCCGTTGTGGAGCAAGTATCACTGAAAGGTTTAGAGAAATGATTTTTCACTAATGGAAGATTCACGTCAAACGGAAGGTCCACGTTACCATTTTCAAAGAACTGATTTTTAGACAATGTTTTGAAATCACGGAGTTTTGTGCTGGGGTCTAAAATAAATAGAATAATTAATATTGTTAATACGAAAACTAAGTTATCAAATGTTGTTAAATGGTAAAACTGTTTTTTTCTATAATAAGACGAATGTTCCACTAACCGAATGTCTAACCGGACCGACAATTTTTTCATATTTATTGTTGCTTTCCAAATTAGGACTTCATTTTGGCTTGAAATTATGTTCTAAATAGTTTTTTGGATTCAAGTTCCAAATGTTTAGTGCTATACAAATAATGTTAATTCGTAAAATTTATACTATTTATAAATAGTAGATAAAATAATTTATCTTTACCATATAAAATGTATTTGTGGTTCTTGATGTTTTTTATCTTTTACTTTTTTCTGCTAATGATATTATTCGTAGTACAGTAGAATATTATTCTATTATTTCAGATTACACATTTCTCTTTGATGCGATAAGTAGCCATGATCAGGGATGTTGGTGGTTCTGTGTCTACGAGTTTTCCAAAAAGTTTTATTATTTGCTATTAATCTTCTTGCCATAGATGGATCGCTAAAGCAAGGATAACTGAAGCTGTCGGCCTACATTTTACTAGATGCTCGGAATCTTTTAGCGTATGCAGACTATCTTTCTCTCATTGAAAAAAACTAGATTACATTGACTGCGCACTTTAAATGAAGTTTCTAGCCAAATGTGTCGTAAAATCAACGTATAGAAAACCAAGATAATAAACCTGGATGAAGATTCAAAGATGCATAACGGTGGTTATAAACTAATGACAGAAATAGATTGGGTAACCGAATTCAGTTACCTTGGATAATAATACCTCACAGAGAACCTATGGTCGGGATATTCAGGAAAGAATAAAGAAAGGATATCTAATAATAAAACAGATTAGTATTTTATATAAATTTGCCTGTGATAACTTACTTGTTATTGGAATATTTATTCGTCAGAATTACGTGACTTGAAGGATGAGTGTTATGATTATATCAATGTCTATTTCTACCGCTATCCATCAAAATTTCGTCGTAACTAATTCAATCCAGAATGCAACAATCCAGATTACAAGAAATTTCCATTGATATCTAGTGAAGAAAACTAAGATATCCCAAAACCGTAATCAATCTATCAGCAAGTTTGATTCTCTCAGTTTTAAATCTCAAACAATTACTGTGAGTAAACATTGTTTATTTCCCATATCAGCAACTTTCTTGTTGTCTTGAATTTGTTCAATCTTCTTTTTCATCTTTCTGTTGTTTGTTAAAAATAAAATACTATTTAACAACTTATTTTTTATTTATTGGTTAAAGGTAATTCTAACAGAAGAACCATTATTCCGTTAGAATTACTTTTACACTATATATCTCTTTTATTAGAGGAATAACCACAAAACAGAAAGCATATAATTATTCTTCTCTTTCATTATTACTAGTGGAATACATAAAATAAATTTACTGAAACATAATTATTATAATCATTTCTAAACTAACCTTCGACATTGCAAACAGATTGACAGAAACTAAGAATTGTAATGAAATAAATAAAAAGAAACCAAAATATTAGCATTACCTTGGGTTTCTGTAAGTATCAATGCCAGATTCCACCACAGATTCGTTGTTATTTAGATTATCAAGATTTTCATAATATATATTTGCCTTAAAGTCAGACAGCTTCAATTGATGTCTCGACATTGAATGGGTATTATTTTTGTTTTGACTTTTATTTGTATGTGGTTCAAGTACAGCTTCCTTTGACGAAACTGGTTCCACAAAAGTCTGAAAAAATGTTTTTAGATATTCAATCTTATGTTTGAATTATTCAATTTTATATTGAATTCATAAAAAGATAATAAAAGTTAAGTATTTGTAGCTAAGCCCCCTCTGCCCAAACATTTACATTATTCCATACAACATTATTTTATAATATATATTAATAATAACTTATAATATAATAAATGATTTTTTACTTAATAATTTAGTAGTTAACAAGCTAGATAAAAGCGAATATATCCTAAATATAAATGTGAGTAATATTTGGTGTGTTGATGTTTTGTGTTTTGTTTGCATGTTTGAATGTTGTGTGTTCATTTGGGATTGTGTCTCTCCTAATCAGATAGATTTATATTTTAATTCTTATAATCTGAAAATAATTTATTCAAATTTTTAATTTATTATTATTGTAAATTTTAAATAATTTTCTCAATTTTATTTTTGTAACTTTTTAAATGATTAAATCAAATTAATATTTTTTAATGATAATAAAAATAATTTTGTTTTAACGAATAAAGTTTAAAGTAAATATTTTAAATAAAATAATTCGTTTCAAGTTAGTTCAGATTTGGGATGATAAGTATTAAACATTGATTGATGAATTTCAGCGAAAGCCTTTTTTGAGTTGTCATAACGATGATCCGAATTGTGATTGCAATAAATGTTGTAACAAATGTGTGAGTTCTCTTGACAATAAACATTAAAAAAATTTTTTATTTCAATAAATTCCAATCATATTAAGTCACACATGTATAAATACGATATGGTTCTATGCGTTCCATTTTAATGCTTGTTATTTCTTATGTTAATTTTCAACATTGTTCTTTTTAAGAATATTTGCTCATATTTTTATAAAATTTGTGACAAATTTCAATAGGTTTTTCACCATTCTGACAATATGGCGTCGCTACCGTATGAACACTTTTAATGTGTCTTCTTAACTCCTTCTCTTCTTCAAAAGTTTCGAAACATAAAGGATATGTGTATTGTATTCTTTTGATACTCGACTGAAACACTTTCAGATACTCTTTTCCCTGTTCTACCAACTCCGCCAGCTTTTCACATACAGATGCCTTTGATCAGATGTTTAGATTCATCATTAGTATTTAGAAGTTTCCTCTCAACTTCTATAATATTATTTGCCGAAATGATAGTCTCAAGTGATTTAGGTAGTAATCCACTAATGCCTAAATATTTTTATTGCGGAGCAAATTTTGTATTCAACTGAAATTTGGAGGACCGAGAAGATTTTTAATATTTACATTATTTAAATAATATTATAGTTTTCAAGGAAAATGTATGATTTAAAGATATCCTATAATAAAAGCCACATTTATTAATAAACGATTTCTTTCTTTGGATTTTATGAGCGCCATTGTCAAAAATATCCATTCTCATAAAAATGTGGGCGAAAACGGCATCAAATCATGTAAGACTAAATTGTATAATTTTAGTCCTAATTTAAACGAGAACTGAGTTCAATTTAAAAGATTCAGACAAGGATAAAATGTATTCGTCATTCCTTTGTTAATGGAAACAATTACAAATTATTTGCAATATTTACCCCCTAAATCGTTACTAAAACGAAAAAATATTGTGTTAACAACCTTTTATTAAAAATAATATTTAATTGAAAGAATTAACAGAAAATAGTGGCTTTATTTATTTCTATCGATGTTTATACAAAGTTATAACTTAATCTCGTGAAATGAAAATATTTTGTTTAAACAAATATATTGCGCTACTGCTTGTCACAGCCGTATTTCAAATGAACAATGTATTCACGAATTGACGAGAAATCCACCAATGAGATGCGGTAGAGCCCATGAGTCATCAATGTCGATTGCCTGGTAACTGATGACTAATGCATTGTAATCTTATCTCGCGGCCGTGTGTGTGTGCACGTGTGTCTCAGGTGAATGAGAGAAACAATCGTTACCGACTGATTGTAGGACATGTTTAGTCGATTTTATTGGTTGCCAATAGTGATATGACAATCCACCATTATCACGGTGGCCAAACGTGTCGTCTCTATTATCTTTATCAATCAAATTTTTTACTTCATATGTTCAAGATGATCTCTCGCCCGGTTGCCGTTCGTCTTATTGCAGTCACCATTAACATTTAATTCTTACAGTCTTACATTAATTTTCATTAATGCTTTTTATGAGTAAAACATCTTTTGTAAAATTTTTCTTTTTCCTCTCATTTGTACGTACAGAGGTTTTATAAATACATTTAAATATACGATTTTTTTCTATAAATGCACTTCAATTAATTAAAATATAAACTTGTAAAAGTCTACATTATGTGAACTCTAAACATAGAAACCCTTCTTACCATCTAATACTCGATATTCTATATCCGTTAATCATCACAGATGACCTGAAGTCCTTATAAAGAACACTTATATGATTCGCAATACTTTTTTGACATTACAACTCTAATTGCCTCCATAAATATTCTATATAAAAGTTTCGTAGTTAGAAATCGTTTCTGGTTGATTAATTGAAATTCTAATTCTAAACCTCTAATTATTCAAACAAATTTAATTTACAATTCCTTGCTAAAATATTTTAAAATTAATTTCAAAACTATTTTAATTCATTTTAAATATTCTTAAATATCCTTATTCATAATTAAATAAATCTGTACGTTACACTTTTAATATATTATTATATATTTATTAATTAAAATATATTAATTTCATTTTAAAGTTATTATTTACATGTCAAAATTGTTCGAATAATTCGACGGTTCAAAACATTCAAAATATCAATTTTCCACCTGGGTGGAAGAAACACAAACCTAAAACAACATACAATAAACACCATTCGAAAATATTTCTCACAATCATTTTTAATAAGGGAAATTCTAGCAATCAAAGTTTTTGGAATTGTAATGTGTAGTTCAACCATTTGCGTTTTCAATAAAAAAAGAGAAAGAAATTATTCATGAAATAAATGTTCATATTTAAAAAGAACAGTGCAAAGGTTGATATGATAGGATTATCATTGTCGATTTATGTGAAAAGCAGGAAGACCTAACGACCTAGTCAAATTAGACTCCAATAACATGCGAATATGCCTCATGAATGTATCATTTGTAGGGTCTGTCCAAATCATTGAATATTTTTAAAAATATAAAATAAATAATTGTAAAAAGTAATAAATGTTTCTATATGATGCCGTTTTGTTATTAGTTCGGTCAAGTCGTTTACACTAATGCCAGAGCCTTTTTGATGTTATAAATGAAAATTACTCACTTGATGTAACATCAATTATTCAATATTTACCGTTTCATTTTTACTTCAGTGTTCGAATTTGATAAAGATAACTCAGGTATGATTAATTTGTAATGAAAATATGTTTTCAGAGATATTATTATTATCAACTGCTAAAATAAAATAAATTAACATTATTATTTCATATTATATTTATTTCGATGAAAAAAGATGTAAACAGAAAAGCTAAACAATTTTATTTTTTATAATAAAATACCATCTCAAAGTACAAGTAAGTAAAAGAAAAGCTTCAAAGAAGTAAGAATAATGTATTAATTGTCAAGAAAAGTCTTGCGGAATATGTATCACCGCTTGAATTTTGAGTGATTTGTTATTAAATAAATTTTCGTTGCGTTGCTTTTCGTTGTATATCGTTTTAAAAAGCATTTATCACTTTAATTTATCATTTTTGTTATCAGCAATAATTAAAAAATATCTATTAGATCTGTGAATAAAACATTAAAAAAAATCAAGTTAGTTCACTGTTTTATTTCAACTTAAAGTTAATAAAAAGGCCACTGAAGTTGCACGTCATTTTAATAAAATATTTGGCACAGAACAGTTCACTCATGGTTTAATAAATTTCGCGAGGGTGGTGAGAGCCTTGAAGGCAACGACTGTAGTGGTCGTGAATTCAAAATCGGAGAATAACAAGCAGAATTGGTCACTAGAAAATGTTTCATTGTCCTCCTTGACAATGCTCATTTGTTCGTTGCTAAACAAATACTGAAGAAATTAAACTAATCAGTATACCAAACATTATCTCATGAACCATATTCACCAGACCTATTGCAGAGGAATATTTTGGAATGGTACTTCTTGTATGTTGTTTGACGATTGTGCTTCTCCCACCCAGATGGAAGATTGATATTTTAAATATTTTCAAACGTCGGATACTTTAATCAATTTAAAAATTTAAATATCTAACTTTAAAATTAAATTAATAAATCCTAAATGATATATTTAAAAATATTTTTTAAAATAATTAAAATTTTTTTTTGTAATTTTAATTATAAATTATTTTTAAATCGAGTCGTAAATAAATTGTGATTTAAATTTGTTTGAATAATAAGACGTTTAGAAATAGAATTAAAATTTATCAATTAAGACCAATGACTAGTTACAAAAGTTTTGTCGAGAATTTTCCTCGTGTCAATTCAAATTGTAATATCAACAAATGTATGGAAAATCCAATTAGTGATCTTAATAATTACCTTTTCATGCATTATGACCATTCCCAACGCGAGAAATGCTTCAATGGCCTGAATTATATGGAAAGTGTCTTCAAAAATATATTTATAGCCAAACGATGTATCTTTTGCGACATTCCTTCGTTTTACGTTGATAAAAATGTATCGACTCCGTCAGTGATTCTTTTGATTAATAAATATGTTTACAATATATTAATATGCCTCTTAAGTACATATGTGAAAACTGCTAGAACTTACTTGACAAAGTATTAATAGAAATAATGTTTATAATTATAATTATTATTATAATTATTCCATAATATTCAAAAAGAATTTCTCCGTTATTTATACTGTCAATTAATTGTTATCCTGGTTAGAATCTGAATGTGCAAATCAGGCAATTCCTTGTGAAAGCACAGATGAAGGGTAGACCACATCGGAAAATCAAAGTATTTGGAAGTCACCATTAGTGTGATTACACAAGTGTATAATTTATACAAAAGGTCATCAAATTTTAAAACTAAAAAATAGTCGTGGGAAGCCAGTTTTGGGTTTTAGAAGAATGCGGCATTTGAAGCTAATGAGGCTGAGAAACTGTTGTGGCACTATAGTTGAGATGCAGGGATAGTTGCAAGAGTGAAGAAATGACGTAAATAAAGTTAGTTTTTAAATATTCACTAAAATGGAATATAATATAAAACATTTAGAATATACTAAAATATAAATAAACTATAAATACCCAAAAATTTAAAAATCAAAAATAAAAACAGTGCTATAAAAAACCATTTATTACTTTTCACCTTATTGTGATATATTTCTTTAACTAGAAATTTAATTTCTTACAACATTGGGTCATAAGTTTCTTTTATTTTATTATTATTTTTATAAATTATACAGATAAAATCTTAAAACAGATTTTACTTCATTATAAATCTTCTTTTGACACAGCCAGTCAAAGTGGATATCTTGATGACAAATCTTATAGAAACACCACTCCTTGTGAAGCTTTTCCAAGTATTCTATGAACCCAACTGGAATTCCGCCATACAAAGAATCAACATGGTAACCATCCTCGGGTAAGAGTAAAGGAAGATTCAAACTTTCATTTTCTTTAAGAGATATTTCGATTCCTTCTTCTTCAAATACTTTATCAGCTACCTGGAATATATAAAAATGTTTTTAATTACATATTTACACAATACAAAAAATAATTAAAAGCCATAATAATTATTCAAAAATTGTTTCGATTTTCAACGACGTTTATGGACACTCAATAACATTTGACTACCAAATATTTTTGCTTTAGCAAACTCTGGATTAGATTAAGAAGTATTATGAAACAGGATATGTGTATAGATTCTGGAAAACATTATTAAAGTATTTAATATTACATTTTTAAATAAACATGCTCGAAATAGTAATAAGATAAGGACAGAAAACTTAATATAAAAGTGACATCTTTTGGTATCGAGTCAAGTCAGCGCGGCGAAAATACGAAAACATTTCAATCATTCAAAATGTTGGTTTGCATGATAAATGTTCAGAAAATGGTAGTTTTGCACTAAACTTACGTCAGTTAGAAGCAATTGCATTTGTTCCAGAAAATAATGTCCCTGAGACCTTTAAAATGTTAACTGACCCTGAATTCATTTAAAGAATGTATATTAAACTGATAGACTTCTATGCACCAATAATGCAGTTGAAGGTTGGCATAATGGACTTTTCAATATAATAAATGCAACTCATCCAAATATTTTCAAATGTATTAAAGCTTTCAAAAGAACAAAGATTATGTCAATTAAAAATTGAACATATTAAACCTGGGCACGAAAGGAAAACTAATAAAAATAGATATAATGACGTCGCAAAAGGAGTTCAAAAATTGTTCAAGATTATCGAAATGAAACAATGCTAAAATATTAACAATGTATATCACAGAATTTTCAATTGTAAATCTTATAGAAATATTCAACATTATATATTTCCATACTAATTAATGTTACTTGATATTTGTTTTTCTTATCTTAAATATTGAAGAAATGCATAAATAGTTTGCTCATTATATTTTATTAGTGATTGCTTGTTTATATTATGTTGTTATCAGGTATTGTGTACTATTCTATTAATTGTATCATGTTTCTATTTGAAGACGTCTTCAAAATTGTAAACAAATTGATAAAATTTAATTTACTCATGCATTGAATTATCGAAATACTGAACAGCCAATGTTCTGTTTGATTTTATATTCTCATAATTTTTTGGACCAGCTTGTATTAAGTTTTCGATAAATATAATTATGAGCAATAGTTAGTGTGATGAATGTTTTGAATTGTGTGTTGATATTGTGCATGTTGTATGTTTATTCGGATTGTGACTCTCCTGCACAGATGGATGATTGATATTTTCATTGATTCTTACTAATTTAAAATAATTTAATTTAATTTTAAAGTAAAAAGATTTAAAATAATTTTTGAATGTATTATTTATTTTTTAATGTAATTTAAAATTTTAATATATTAATTTAATATAAACTTGAATAAAACTTGAATAAACTTATATAAAAGCAATAAAAAAGAACATAATCAGAGATCTGATGATGACGGTTAAACCGTCGAAATATATTATCCTAAAATATATTTTTAAATGGCGTTTATTTGTTTAATTTAATATGTTCTTTTTTAAAAATGTTTAGATTTAATTTCAACCAATTACATTCTTTATAATTAATAATTTTTATTAACAGATTTTCATTTATTGAAAATAATTAATATGAATTCAGAAATATATTGATCAAGAACAATGTCAAATAGTGAATGCGCTTGTGGTATTACTAAATGTTGTAAAACTCATATTGATGTTGTTAATAGTAAGTATGGTTAATATATTTTAAAAATATATTATTTAGCCGTGAATTGTCACTCGCTTAATTGTCTTAGCTCCAATCTTTTGAATATTTAATCCTTTGTTGGGGCATTATTCGGTAGGTGGTTAGAATCAACTTTGACTCATCTCAAATAGGTTGTTATGACTCATATGGACTTCTTTTATTGATTGGTACCTAGAAATCAATATATAGCATCAACATCCTCCCTTCTTGTTTGGAATCAAATATGATATCTCCATTAAATAATAAAAGACCAGTAATTGCCATTATTTATAGTTTTTAATTCACCTGTTTAAAACATTTTCTCAAATTTCGACAAAGCCTAAGAATAAGATAAATTCAAGAAAGTACTCAAAACAATCTTTAGGTTTAGAATTTATTTTTTAGAATGTATTTTTAAAATCTTAGCCCACTTCCTCTCATTTTTCTTTCTGATCTATTGAGTGCGGAATTTATCCTAAATTTGCCTTATATTAGTCTAGATTTTCCTTTCTGAATTTTGTTGATAAATGAAGCATTTTCTGTAAAATCTGAAGCTTTTAATCGTATAATAAGATGAAAGAACCAATCCTTGGATCATACAATTTTTGTACTTCTCTTTCCACTAATCTTTGATGTCGTGTAAAGTCATGCGTCAGTCGGTTTTTTATACCATTTCTCTTCATATTTAGCATTCATTCTTTTCATAAAAACATCCCTCAATGAAGATGATTATTATCTAACATGTGTTTGATTATTATTTATCTCTAAAATACTTTCATAATCAATCAACCTTTATAAAGGCATACTTTATAAATACATCAATATCTCTCCATAATATTTTATTATGAATAATATTCGTATTAATTAAATAATATTGAAAGCCTTGAACAAACCCATCTTAAAATATAATTTATAACTTCTTCCTATTTAATAATAGCTACATATCAAAAATTCAACGTTAAATAAGTATAAATAGAAATTCAAAAACATTTAAAATATTAATTATTTGTTTTATATTTGTAAAAAATAGTACAAATATAAATAAAAGATGTATCAATTTCGAAAACAATTATGTTGATGTCCATGACGATGAAATCCAGAGATGGAAACTGTTATAATTACTATATTTCTAACTGTAGGAACGACAAAAAAGATTGTTCCCATGACGATGTGGAATAAATTATTTCCATTCTTTATTGAATTTTCATCATTTATGACAACAATAATTAAACAATCTCATTTCAACACGACCTGTTTCACCAAATTAAATACTCGAAATAATCTATTATGACGAACTGGTCAATGATAAAAATAAATAAATTTTTTAACAACTTTCTAATAAACTTGTTTGGAACCTTCATCAAAGTACTGACTTTAAGAACCGTTTGCGTAGAATACTCTTAGCCCTCTTCATATCTATTAACCCATCATAATGGCTCTTTTGCTTGAAAATTTAAAACCTTGATAAAACTTTAATGTCGTTGGCTTTAGACCACAAGTGGTTTGAAAGCTCTCGGAAGGTGTTCTGATTCAGCACAATGAGCATGGGTGTAAGTGACCGGAAAAGCTGTGATTGACCAGAAGGAGTAAAATGATGCTGCTTAATACTGATACATGTTTCTGAACGCTTTTAAAAATGAAATAAAACCCCGAAAGATTAAATATGATAAACGAGGAGAAATGTGTTACGTCTTATTTAGTGTTTATACAATTCTTTCTCAGAATCCACAATAGGCCTATCACTTATCTATTATAATGCTTAAAAAAATTACGCAATTGTTGATATACTAAATATGGTTCCGTGACAACTGCGTAAAGAAAATATTATGAAATAAACTGTAACTCTTACCCTAACCCTAACCCTAACTCTAACTCTAAACCTTACCATAACCCCAACCGCAATCCTAATCCTAAACATAACCCTAACCCAAATCATAAACCCTTACAGCAGCGGTGCCCAAACTTATTTTTACTTGGGCCAAAAAATGAAATTTACATGATTCAGAGGGCCAAAAATTTTTTTTTGCAATCATATTAAAAAGTATAAATCCAAATATGTAATACA
>MQRK01235832.1:59266-70844 GCA_001938485.1 Girardia tigrina
TCGCCGACAAAGTTCAGTTGATTCCCAAAGGCAACGACGACGAGCAGTATCTGTGGGAGCCGGCCGCGGTCGGTTCGTCCACCGTCGAATCCGATAATAGCGAGTCGATCGACCGAGGACCTAAAGCAATTTTTTCCATGAAAGAAGACCAGATCGAATATCCAGAAGGACGGGAAATCAAATACGACTGGCCGTATGGGCGTGATGGCCGCCCCTCTATTCGAAAATCCGCCATCCTAACTCGGTTGGTGGAACGATTCACCTTTTCACTTTTTTCCTTTTTCACTCAGGAACGAGTCTTCGAGCGAGAGGATTGCTGCCCGTTCACCGACGGCCACGGAGAGCCGGGCTATCCTTTCAAATCAATGTGGGAACAGACGGAAGCTCCGCGCTCGAGGCGTGCTTCCACCAACGTCGACTCAATAACGGGGTCATCGCCTCATGTTGCCGCGGTCGCCGCTCGACGCCTCATGTCGTTGTCCAGATCAACCGCGCCCTCGAACATTTCATTGGTGTCAGAAGTGGGATCAATTTATTATATACATATTTATAATACGGTTAAATTTAAAAAAAATGTAAAACACCTAAAAAAAGAACTTTGTTTAAATATTCAAAAATTAAAAAAGCACATTTTTTTATAATAAATTTTATGGACTCCAATTTTGATGAGATTTGCGCTGCAAACAGTTTTTCTAACATTATCAATTTAAAATGATGAGTAAAAGTTAAATTAAAATTAATAGATGTTAAAACATTCTTGTTGTGAAAATAGAACTTATAAATAGTTAGGAGGGCATGATGTTGCTTAGAACGTAAAGATAGGCAAAAGAAAGACAAAAGAAAGAAATTGTTATGGAAGAGAGAAACCATTTGATTTCAGCAATATCTGATCTGGATGGGAAGATGCTACAAACAGTTCTCGAACCAAAACTATATAAACTTCAAAATTAGGATTTTACTTTCAGTATGATTGAAACACGACGCAGAAAATTAATTAATTGAAACTCTGAAGGAGTTTTATTTTCTTTTTCGATGATATTGAATAACATCAGTCTTTACTTGTTCGAGAATCGGATTGGGTTGGGATGTTGATTTCCATTCCTTTCTTTTTTTCTTGAAGACCGTGACCAGTTTATCATCTCGACTAGACGCTGGAGAAACTTTCTTATAGTAAACTGTTAAATGCTAGAGGCAGGGAATACCTTTTGCAATTGATTGCAACACAACCGAAGCAAGATATGAATTAATAAATAAATTAAGAAATTCGGCATTTTTGATCGCGGGAGCTGGGGACCATCGATTGGTTTTCGGCAATCTTTGACTTTAAAACTCATCATATCAATTTGTTTTTAGTAAACTTAGAAAGTACGGAGAAACAATATTAAATGTTCTTCCTCACCAGATTTCATTCACTTTATTAGATTCATTAATGTGATTTTTATGAACTAGTTTGTTTTACTATTTTTGTTTTGCATAGCTTTGTACATTTTAGTTTATTGTTCCATAATACAGTTAGACACAAAATTATGATTTTTTAAGACGTTCAAATAAACAAAATTAATTATACTTTTTTGTAACGCAAAATACTGTATTAATGTTAGAACTGTAAGTTTATGTTTTGATTTGGAAATTTGTATATTTGAATAAACGAAATAAAAGTTTTGGTTTTAGAAAAGCTTTTTCATTCTTCGAATTTTGAATTATAATGGAAGCTCGTGACTTATCCATAACATATTTCGTTTGGAATTTGATAAAAAGTGGAAGGTGGGATTTCACAATTCATCGGCTCAACGGATCGGCGTCGGAAGGCCTGGTTACGGGCTGCGGTTGTCTCGGAGAGAAAGATCACTTGGAAAAATAAAGGGGAGCAATAATGTTTCTTTTGCACAATTCCCCGAGGTAGGTACGGTTGATCGCGATGGCTGAGAGTCGCAACGGCAAAGCAATGTCACTCTACGACCAAAATTCCTTTGATTTTTTTCAGGAATTAATAAAATAATCTACACATAAATTAGCTGTTTTTGAATAAAAATAAAGGATGTAATTTTGCAAAATGCCTCTATAAAACATAGACTTACGAAAATTAGAGATTAATGAAGATTCATATAAATATTTAAAAAATGACGACAATGAATTTTTAAAAGTCAAAAAATTTTCATCAAAATATATTGTGATTAATTTCGACGGATCAACCGTCATCATCAGACTGAATTAACAATGATATACTCGCGTTTATATATCAAAGCAATGTTAATGTAATCATTATGCCATTTAAATCATGAAAATACTTTCAATAAAGTTGAAGAGGATGGTGTTTGTACATTGATTTTAGGATTAAAAGATTTGATCAACAATGCTTCACACATCACCCTCTCCCATTGCTTTGATATATAAACGCGAGTATATCATTGTTAATTCAGTCTGATGATGACGGTTGATCCGTCGAAATTAATCACAATATATTTTGACGAAAATTTTTTGATTAATTGAAGATGTTCAAATTTTCATTACGAGACTCCTTATATCATGTAATGTTTTAAATGTATATTTAATAAAAAATATGAAAGTAATAATTTACTTATGAAAATATTTTGATTAAACAGTTTAATAACACTCACCCTGTTAATGCAAGTGAGTCGTACAATATCAACTACCATCAAATGTAGAACATAGGCCGAAGCTAGTTTGAATTTGATTTGCGACGGTTTTATGTCGAGGATGATCGAATCAAGTAGCATATCCTCCTTACTTTTGAAATAGGTGATTTGCACTGGCAAATGTCGAGACAGATGTGAATCAAGATCAGATATAATTACAGCATCATCATCCTCTCGATCATTCTAAAAAATCAAATCAAATAAATTTTAATAAAAAAATGTTCTTGTATGTTATTGTAAATATCAATAGAAATTAATTAAAGAAACATAAATTTCATATGATATAAATGAACAATAATGCCAAAATGTTACGTGTTGACATTTCAACGAAAGACAACACTAGATTATCTTGAGACAAAACGATGTCTGTTTTTTTTGTATTAAAAATAATTTTTTGGAAAATATTTACTTTTTTATTATTTTTAATTATTGATAAAGTGTTTATTATGAGGAGGTAATTAATTTTTGGTTCGCTGATCAAAATTTAAATAGTTTTAAAAATGAGTATTTTGAATTAAAATCAAATTGAAAATCTTAAAAATAATTAAGTATTTTAGATTTAAATTTAAAAATATTCTTAATTATAAAAAACATTCATTAAAAATATTAATTAAAAAACATTCTTTATTAAAAATTTTATTAATGTTTGAAAAATGTATTTTCTAATTTGGAATTAATTCAATGATATGATTAAAAAAATTAATATTTAAAAAATAAAAAATTGAATATTAAATATAATGTATTTTCAAAATTTCTAAAATAAAAAATATAAATAATGGTTTTTAAAAATATAAGATTTTAGTTGAAAAACGAAATTATAAAAACAGCATAAAAAGATTAAAGTAAAAAACAAATTTAAACATTAAATATTTTTTTAAAAACAATTTTTTAATATGTAAAATCATTTTGATAAATACTTTTGTTTAAAAATTTAACAAAGTTGAATGTTGTTTTTCATTTGATTAAAATTATAAATGGATAAAAATTATTTGAAAATAGAGATCAGCGGATTAATTATTAATTAGGAAAATAGTTGATAAATTTGTTTGAAAGTTGTTTTATAATAAAGATACAATTTGAGTAAAATGAATTCTGATATTGACGTTGCAAATACTTCTCACATTTATAATTTTTTTCTTATATATTTTTATAATTTCATTTTAATTGGAAAATTGATTGCAAAAATTAGAAAATAGATCGAAACTTCTATACATCGACTCGAAACACTGGTACTCTCTCTGTCTGATATCGGCATACATTCACGAACAATCACATCGGTAACGATAATAATAAAAATTATAAAAAAATGAATTAATTTAAATTTTAAATTACAGGGTTTTTCATTGAAATTCGACAAAATTGGAGGAGCCAAAAGTAAAATAATTAAAAATAAAGTAAAGGATTTGAAATAATTTTTTTGAAAAAATATATGAATAAAATATAAATGAATAAAAATATAATCATACTGTTATATTTATAAAACATTTAGACAATAAAGAATATTTGGTAAAAAGAAATAATATAAAAGTTAAACAACAAAAATTCAAAAGTTCAATTATTTATTATTTCATTATTCACAGATTTCAGAATGTAAGAAAACATGTTCCTCTAATATCCTTGACAGTCCGTGCCTGAGGTTGACTGCGAACCATTTCTTATTGTTTCGAGAAGTTCATTTTCGTTTCTTGAGTTTAACTATATTCTTTTAACTATATTCTTCCACTTTAAAAACATGTTTTCGATCGGATTAAGGAAATTTGAATATGGAGGAAGATATAGCAGTTCAAATCCTCTTTCTTCGACTAACTTTTTAATAATTGCTGCATGATGAAACCTTACATTATCCATGACAAAAATTTCAGATACAATATTTTTTTGTATGAGATTTTCAACCAGATTTCTTATGAAATCATAGAATATGTCGGTTTTAAATGCATAATCTTGCGATGAATAATATATAATTTCATTTTTTTGTCACTGTGCAACAAATCGATAAGTTACGAGATCTCACTGAAGCGAAAATTTTGTTGTCAAATGTACCTCTTTCTGATCTTCCAAAATTTGTTTTCATTGCTAAAAAAAGCGACATAATCGATAAAAAATATCTGATTTTCATTATAAGAATTCAATTTGTTTAAAAAAGATAGGGCGTAGTTTCTTCTAAGGCTTACAGTAAATTCGTAATTTCTTTTGACTGGAACCAAATTTAATCTCTTGAATGTAAAATTGAATCCTTCCAGTATCCTGTGAATTGTTGATCTAGAAACAGAGATATCAAAGTTAGTTTGGACCATATTCGAAAGATCTTTTAAAGATCGAGTACAATCTTCTCCAACCCACTCCGTTATTTGAGCCTTCTTTTCATCTGAAAGTTTAGCTCTATCGCCATTTGTAATCTTTTCTAAATTTATTCCAGAACTTAAATATTTTGAAATGATCGTTTGTACATTTGTTCTCTTCAAGTCCATTACTTCCGCGATATTCTTGACTGAATTTCGTTTTAAATAGGATGCAATAATTCTATGTCGATTTTCATTAGATGTTGTTTTAGTTTCTCTCATTTTAAGACATTTAAACTACTGAAGAATTTAACAATCATAAAGAAATATCTAATTTACTGATTATTAATGGATTTTTTTATATTCGGCTAAGAAAACAATATATTTGTAGTTTTTACATCCTATTTCTGTATTTTTTATGATTTCAAATTTTTAATAATTTTATCTTTGACTCCTCCAATTTTGTCGAGTTTCCCTGTCTTATTAAACTTTTTAAATATATATTTTATTTCCTTTATTTAATTTTATTTATTTCATATTATTATTTATCATATACTTAGGGAAAAAAGGCAGTAAGTCAAGCAAACAAGTCAGCAATATACAATTCAACAATATAAACAGTTTAAGGTTTTTGAAACACAATGATTGATCGTCTTTGGACAAATAGAGAAGAAGATATTTGAGTTGTAAACAAAAACATAAAATACAAAAAGGATTTTTTTAAAAACTTCCGAAACATAAGATATTTGCGAAATAAATCTGGTATACTCTTTTTAAACTGGCATATTATTTAGACGTGTTTGACGTGAATGATAATTATAAAAATGACTTATTTTGCATTTGACGGAACTCACGCGACCGACCCAATATCAACAAATACCAGTTACACGAAAACATTAAAGGGCACGTGGAATCTATTTATACACCGAAGATGTAAATGATACATTCGAATATGAACACAAGTTTACCCGGAGCTAACATTCCTTATTTATAAAATAAATATTTAGATGCATTTTTACTTATTTAAAAAAGGAAAGAATTGGATATTTGCCACAAAAGATTGTATTTGTAAATGTGTAAAAATTTATCAGTGATTTTAATAATATCTTTTATTTATACATATTTCTAAGTAAAATATATAAATTCCAACACTCTTCTCTATGTTTTCTTCAAAAATTTTGTTTAGACTGACAAACAATTACAATATTTGGCCGATGTGCGCGAAGACTGAACGTAAGGAAACAAAAGAAGGAATACCAAACACAATGAAAAAAGAGAGAAATAGTTAATGTCTTTAAATATTTATCATTATTAAAAGTATTAAAGCAATTTTTAAATATCAGAAGAGGAAAGTACTAACAGAATACTCTCATATTTTATTATATTAGCATTTTAAAGAATTCTTTCTACACTATTCATACATTTGTCCGGGTGTGGTCCCCGAGTTTGTTACATTGATATTATCTTTCATTATAGAAGTTTGTTTTATTTTTTATTCAAAAATCTATTTTTAATATTTACAACACAATTTAAAAAAATATTACATTTTTCTTTTACTATATTTAGAATTAGAAAGTTCTTTTAATTTAACAGAAGTGTTTAATTTATTTTTAATTAATTTTTTTATAACTTGAAATATATTAGCCGATTCCACCACTAATAATATGACATAATTTGATAATAAAAAACACAATTTAATTATTAAAACTTTTATTTCAACAAAACCGTAACACTAAACTTCACATAAAATTAAAACGGTACAACATAGAACTATAATTACTTTTTGTTATTCGGATTCGCCGACTTAGTGCTTTAATACCATAATATAGTTGACCGGCGATTTGCCGGCTTCGTGTGTCAATGAGTTAAGTCACTAGAGTTTTATTTATATATATTTCTAAGTGAAATATATAAATTCCAATACTCTTCTCTATGTTTTCTTCAAAAATTTTAGAAGTGGATCATCTAAATCCACTTCGTTTGTTTTTTTTTATAATAAGCCTCCCCCGACTGAACGGACAACTGTAGAGACTACAGTACCAGCATTGGTGTATTTGGTAGTGAGTCATAGACTCTGTATCGGATAGAAACCAAAAATAGACAATATAGAACCTACTGACTTTCTCGCACGGCTTTATGTGCAAGAATGCGAGCTTTCAGTGCACGGGCACGCTTCGGTTTTCCATTCAGAAAGAACCAGTCATGATCCCTCGTACCGTGATTCTGTAGAGCTTTGGCTGTGTAAAGACGTTTCGTACAATGAGTAAAGGGACACAGAAATATCTCAACATCATTTGTATTACTTAACCGAAAGTCGAGAACCACCCTTGGAATCACTCCTGGGTCCGTCTCCGCGGTACCGTCGAGGGCATTGACACATCATGCATCGCGATCGGGTTCGAAGATTTCGTACATCCTTCATCTGCGTTATTTTTTGAAGCACTAGTACCACTGATACTGCCTTTGGTTGGGTGATCGATCAATAAATGTCTCTTTCACCATCCATCCGTTTTATGTCTTCATTCATCTATCTTAATTTGTGAAACGCTAGTACCACTGGTATTGCCTTGGTTTCGGTGATAGATCAATAAATGTTTCATTAACCATCCATCCGTTTTATAGGTCTTGTGACAATTTTCCATGGGACATTGGAAAGGTTTGTCACCAATCTGACGCTGCGGCGTCGTGACCGTATGTACGTTTTTGATGTGTCTTCTTAGTTCCTTCTATTCCGCAAAAGCTTTGAAACAAGAAGGATACGTGCATTGCCCTCTTTTGATACGCGGCTGGAGCATTTTCGGGTACTCTTTCCTTTGTTCAATCACTTCTATCAGTCTTTCAGACACAGTTCCTTTGATTTGGTGCTTGAATTTCTCTTCAGTGTCGAGGATTCCTCTCTTATTCAAGCATTCCTGGTATTCGACCAGATCTTCTTGGCCGCCGAATAACCAGAGCATATCGCGGGCGATACGCTCCTTCATCAACTGCTTTTTACGGCCGCTAACTTTTCTATTTCCTGAGGCCATTTCAGAATTTATTACTCTTTTTACCTCACGTACACCTTTTCGTTTATTGTACTCATAGAATACTTTACGCCGTTTCACCAGTACCACACGCGTCTCGGGCAAACCAATTGGCATATCCGTATTACGTAGTCTGTCAAGTGTAGTTTTACCAAGAGTAGTGCGTGTACAGGTATTATGAAAAGCTTGTAGCCGGGCTACCTCTTTTTAGGTGTTACCCAGCACTCACTCTCATAATACACTGCCGGACAAATGCTTGATTCGATTAGTCTTCTTTTCAACGCTATAGGAACTCTGTTACTTTGAATCACAGGCTGCAATTCTCGTAACTTATTCATTCCACAACGCAACCGCTCACCAATATCAGGACTGCAGCTACCACGATTTTGACACATAGAAACACATATTAAAATGGTATATTTTTCGTATGTTATCGATTCAGTAATTCGACTTTCTTGTGTTATTAAGCTACATAATATTGAGAAAATTTTTATGTTAAATAATAAAAAGCGACCCAGGAAAGGTAGGAGGAAATATAAAATGTTTTAATAATAAATATTAATTTCAAGTCGCTTTATTGATTGAAAAACACTATACTAAAGCAGGGTTTTTACTAAATGTGACTTCGACATATATAAATTATTGATTTGTACACAAAAACATTATTCTGAGGTTTAAGAAAGCCAAAAAAGAATGCATACTTTTATTTACTTGTTATAATTATTAGGAAGTTTCCCTAAATAGATTAAAGTTTTTATATAAAGAAAATTATAAAATTTTAGTTTATATTTTCAATGAATAAAGAATAAATTAAACCCAATTTAACATAAATAATTATTTTCCTGGAGACAAAAAGACCTGCGTCAATAAGACATTACATCTTACAATAAACTTTGACAGATAAAATGTATCTTATTTGAATAAATAATTATTTATAATATTTATTTAAAATTAAAGTCCAACGCGAATTTATATAAATTTCGACAATTTTAGATAGATCAATTCCAAGCGAAATAAATTTATCCTGATAATATTAATATTTTATTTGTCATTTATTATAGAGGTATTTGATCTATATTCCGATTTTGCAATCAATTTTCCACAAAATATCATTTATTTAGCTCAAAAGCATTAGAAATGGCTTTGGTTGGTTGACCTTGCCGAATTCTACTTGCAATATATTCTACAATATATATATTGTAAGTAGAATTCAGCAAGGTCAACCAACCAAAGTCATTTCTAATGCTTTTGAGCTGAATAAATTTCATTAGTTCTGTGAGGAATGTTTTGAATTGTGTATTGATATTTGTGCATGTAGAATGTTGATTCGGATTGTACCTCTCCTACACAGATGGATGATTGATATTTTCTTTGATTCCTACTAATTAAAAATAATTTAATTTAATTTTAAAGTAAAAAGATTTAAAATAATTTTTGAATGTATTATTTATTTTTTTAATGTAATTTAATTTTAACCAATTAGATTCTTTATAATTTAATAATTTTTATTAACAGATTTTCATTTATTGAAAATAATTAGTTTGAACTCAGAAAGAATTGATCAAGAGAGATGTCAAATAGTGAATGCGCTTGTAATATTAATAAATGTTGTAAACCTCATATTGATGTTGTTAATAAGTTCAAAGAAATATTACGATTCTTAAGAAAATCAGCGAAACAGATGCAAAGCATAAGGAGGGTGATTGAAGATCTGAACTTGATGACAATAAAAAAACACCAAATAAAAGCCTAGGTGGGTGAAAATTGACTTCTTAGTCTGAAGATAAATTGATTGAAAAGATTAATGATGTTTTTGGATTGAATGTGTCGCAAAGTACCATTGGCCGTAGTCTCACTGTAGTTCCTGCTCCACGATATGCGTATGCTGAGAAATTAAGGACTGATAATGCTAACAAACTAATGTTCTTAAATGAAGTTTGTTTTGCAGTGTCTAAACGAATAAAAAAGGAAGGTCTCTAATAGGTACTTTTACATTTGTTTTTGTTTCTGTTCTTGCTTCAATAAAAATTCATGACAAGGCATTACAAAGTGAAGATTTAAAAGCCGTATTTGTTGAACTTTAAAATATTCATCAACAAAAGAAGAATAAATTATTATTCTGGATTAAAAGATGTAATCATGCGTCTTAATTTGGTATTAGAATACTTCGTCCTATATTCCACTTATTCAAAGCCAAAGGAGAATTGTTTCTCTAAATGGATAAAACTATGTTATGCACAATTGAGCTAAAAACGAAGAAGAATTTTAAAGTTTCATTGAAGAAGGTTTTGGTTTAATTGATACATTTAATTGTGATGGATATTTTAAGAAGATACTTAGATTTGTCTTGAAAGCTGAAAAGAGCGAAACAATTCTTGAATAAATGTTTTAAATTAAAAATAATTTTTTTGGAAAATATTTACTTTTTCAATGCCTTTAATTATTATAATTTTAATAATTTTTTACCTTGTCTATTTTTAAAATTTTTTTAAAATTTAATTTCTTTTCAAAACTTTTTGCAAGAAATAAAATTATTAAAAAATTGATTGCAAAAATTCGAAAACTAGTTGCAAAAATTGTAAAAAAGATCGAAAAATCTTATATTCCTTTCACTAAAAATAAATTATCAAGAAATTATTTAGCAAAAAAAATAGTAAAATAATTTATTTTCCCATAATATATAAAATAAAATATTTTTTTTTCTTTTTATGAAAGGAAACTCGTAAAAGTACTTAGAAAAAAAATTTTAGATTGATATTTTTTCAAGTAATTCTTGTAAACAAAGTTTTTAAATCGAGTTTTTGAAGGTTTCCTTATTAGCTTGGCGAAAGAAAAGGAAGAAAACTCCGTATTAGTTTTCTTTATTTTGGTACATAGAATATTTTTCTGCAATTTTTTTTCTGAAAAATTCGACAACAGTTGGTAGGGATAAGTGAAGGCCGTCAGTCAAAGTCTCCCAACAAGACAAATTAATGGGAAAACACATGCTTAGAAGATAATCACAAATGCAAACACTTCGTCACTATTAATTAAACTGTGCCACTTGCGATTTCACGCTGGGAAATAGAAAATTAATAAAAAAAGAAACACGGAAAAAGTTTTCAATTTTCAATTAAACTAAAACGTATACTTTGAAAAAAATTAAAATAAATGTCAAAGGTTGTTTAGAAAAATAATGTTTTTTAATAAAGTCGAGTTTTTCCCTATTCTTGATGATTTGTCGTAGATTTAATGAACTAATTGCCGACTTTTGGCTTTGCAGGATTGAAACTGTTATTTCTGTGTGGTATTTAATTAATGTAGAAGGATAAACAAAAAGAATTCCCGGAGTCTTGACAAATCTCGATTTGTCTGTATCCGGACAGCCACCATTACCCTACTGACAGGGCTCTCCTTTCAATTCTTCTAATATCTTTTAATGGTTTATTAAATGAAATTCAGAATTATTTGTCTATGAAATATTTGTCTATCTGGTTGATAAATTTATAATAAATAATATAATTATTAACAACATCACAATTTGAATGCAAACATTTATTTACAACGCAAACAGATTCTTCACAACAATTTTCAGTGGTCATCTTTCTTTGATTAATATAGTTTTTGATTAAATATTTAA
>MQRK01235832.1:71049-85716 GCA_001938485.1 Girardia tigrina
AATTTCATTAGATTCAAATAATTAATCAAATAACATATCAATCCCATCTGAGTAGGAGAGTCACAAATCAAAACAGCATACAAACAACAAACTTACAACATTCACAATTATCCCTCACAATAATAATTATTGCCAAACCTTTAGACCATTATTTTTCTGTTTTTCCTTCGAAATATCAAATTTTTTATAATGTAAAATAATTATAAGTTATCTTTAAGAGATAAAATACCAATTATAAAATTTATTGCGATAAATTTCAACGGATCAAACGTCATAATCAAGCAAAACTACATCAACACCGGTAAAGTGACCTTTATATCGAAAGATTGATTACATAATCATTTCTTAATCATTAAAATATCAAAAAATTCTCAATAAAGTAGAAGAGGATGGTGTTTGAACGTTGATGTTTTGGTAAAGGGTCCGCATCATTAGTGCTTCCCATATTATCCTCTCCCAGCAATTATCAACATTTGAAAAGTACTTAAATCTACTCTACTATTTAAGCATTTCTTTCTATGTTGAGCAATGTAATTCTTATAAATGTTAAATAAATTTACAAACCTTAATTCTAGACTATAAGGCAATTTTCAAATAAAGAGCGAAAAGTCGCATATTTCGATAATAATTATGCACAACAAAAGAAAAAGCACAAATATTTCCAAACATTACCACTTCATAATTAAATAAAAATCTTCACAAAAGGAAATTATAAGTATTATCAAGGAGAAGATCCCTCAAACCAATGGTATCCGAAATATGGCCCACTTGACCCTCAAGAACTATCGGACTTAATTCTTCTATGCTACATCGGCTAAAGCATATCTTATTATACATTTGTTGTTATTTAAACTCATGTACAAATCCAGAGCAATTTTATTTTTCATGGATTCGATTATTCAAAAATTAAAGGCATATGGATTGACTATGTGAGGATCACGACGAGTTATCAACTTCCATAATCGATCCATAAGCCAAACAATTGGGACTCATTAATTTAATGGTACTTTCTATAGCAAAACAACAATGTCGTCGCCATCATCTGCAAATATTTACTGAGTCAACAGGTGAAAATGACGACTACTTTACTGAATTTAGTAAACTACTGATGACCAAATGTACTTATAACCCAGTTATAGATAGTAATACCTGAAGATGTATTAGAGTTTTATCGTGGAATGATTATGAAAGGCCTAATGGGTTACGGTTTTACACTGAGATGTAAATAGACTATCATAACTAGGTATTCAATCTATACCTTGACCAAAATTGTCTTGCATGATTGAGAACAAGAATAAACCCATCTAGAATTAATTTGATTAATCTATTCAATCTCCATAATTGAACTTCCCAGATATTGTTTTTTATAATTATTTGAAGTATATTATACTTCCACAAAATTAGACAGGATTGTAAGAAGGGTGTACTATAGAAAACAGTAAAGCAACCAGGGAGGTTCAAGGGTGCCTTTGAAACACCCAAATTTTTCTAATTATATTTAATATTTATAAAAAAATAAAAATGAAATAAATTTAATTTGAAAATTCGACTCAAATTCAAATTCCTATACTCGTATGTAAAAACAACATTATTTAAATTCATGTATTTATTCCGAGTTTTAAAAGAAATTAATTAAATACATATTTTTTGAAATATTTAATGGGTTAAAAATTATTTTTTGCACCCCCCAATAAGAATTGCTGGTTGCACCCCTGAGAGAAAGTATTTCTATCAAACTTCAAAATCCGCCGAATTTGCCACCAATGACTCCTAATTTATTCATTTAGCGAAACTTTTCAATTTATATCTCATTACAAAAAAATATTTTTATTTAATTTATATCATTCTTAAATTAAGCTTTGATCAAAACCACGCAAAATATATTTGATAGCCATCTTTAAAATTTGTAGAACATCCTCTACATTTCTATATCTTTATAAGGAATGCCTCGTTGTTTTAATATATCATCATCAGCAAACATAAGTTAGTACTAATAATTAAAAAAAACCTCTAAAATAAATCACAAACGCTCCATGAATCACAAGCTAATCTGGGATGGATTCAAACATCTGTTTAAAGGTTTCATTAGGGAAATGATGCATAATATAGAGATGATATAATATAAAGATATATAATTTTCGATGAAATCTTCTTGATTATTAATAACGAGAATATCTCTCCATTTTTAAATTATATGAATTCTTTGCATTTAAATGTAAAGTTCACTATGGAGACCGAGAATGACAATAAATTATCGTTACTGGATTTCTTAATTGAGAGAAAGAATGGTTCTTATGAGACTGAGATTTACAGAAAGAAAACTGATACAGGGTTGTATACAACCCCGAATATTTTTTGTGAATCTAAATATCATAGAAATATGATATTATGGGCGTTTTTCATCTACATATAGGCGATGTGATGAAAGTCTTAATAAATTAACAAAATTGTTATATGATAATGGATTTTCCAAATCAGTAGTTGATAATCCAACGAAAGAAACTAGTGATAAATTAATTGAAAAAAGTAATAGTAGAAAACTTACAGATGTTCAAGATCAAGATCAATCTTGTAACACTTATAAAAATAGTTTAAATCTTAGATACATTTTAACCGTACCTTATTCAGAAGGTTTTAAAACATTTAAAAATTTTATTTTAAAAGCAGTAGATAATACAATAAATTTAAAAATAATCTCCCGTACCCAAAAATTGAAGGTATGTTTAGTAATAAATCTTCAACACCGTTATGATTGTGTTCGGATCTCATTAACCAATATACATGTAATGGGTATAATGTCATATACTTTGGAGGGAGTTCACGTCATCTCTGTAAAAGAATCCAGGAATACAGTCGTAAGGAAAGTAATATTGCTTGACATAGTAAACATTGCAAAGGGGAGATAAACATCCATAACTTTAAAATTATATGCACTCAATTTAAGAATTAATGGGAGAGAGTGACATGTGAAGCGTTATGTATAAGATCTTTGGATCCTAAAATTAACGTTCAAAATGCATTCTCGACAACTTTATTGATAGTTTTTAAATGCTTTATTGATGACGTATTGATTACATAATCATTATCGGCAGTATATAAGTCCATTTCTTTTTTAAAAATTAGTTGTTCTGACGATTACGGTTAATCCGTCGAAATTAATAAACATTTTCAATTGGCTTTCAACTTTTAATTTTAACGAATATAGAGAAAAACGACTTTTGAATCCAAATATTGTACAAATGCGAGTAATAAAGATCACTTGCTCTGAATCAGTGTGCTAAGAAGAATACATAGAACAGAAAGAATTAAATAGACACATGAGAAGATTGCACTTGAACACAGCGCCACCGATATTAATTATTAAATATTAATAATCAGTAATATTTAAGTTTATTACATTTTCTTATTTTTATTTTAATATTTTTGAATCTGAGTGATTGTTGTTGATGAAACCAAATATTTACCAAAATATTGAGATTATATATCGAGATTTATATTAATAAATAAGTATAAAATTTAATTACCATTTCAATGCTCGGAATATTTTGACTTTCATATGAATCGGTATTATATGATGAACCTTCGAGGTAATCCGATGACAAAGAGAAGGAATCTGTACTACCCCTATAGGTGAAAGGCTTTAATTCTCCAGAAGATTTTGTTTGTTTCATATGCCATCCTCGGAAAGCTGACATAGATTCTTCATAAGATGGAAGGGGTTTCTTTTCTGGTTCTATTCTTTTTTCCAAATGTAAAGAACTGTCAGATTGTGGAGGGGATGAATAAATCTTATTACTACTGTCATTATTATTAATAAAGTCATTTCGATGTAATTGAATCGGTCGTTCTTCAAAACGATATCTTGAATGATATTGAATTTCACCTTTTTTATAATTTACGGATTCTGATTTTTTTATGATAGATTTTTTTACGAGATTTTCTTTTGAAAAATCGGGAGATGGATGACGATTTCTGATCTTCTTCGATTTTAGTAAATCGGGAGGACATTTGATAACCTGATGTAGAATCAATTGAAAATAATTTAAAAATTGTTCACCATAATCAATTAACTTCTAAAAACTTTTTTATAAATTAAAAAAAATAAATAATCAAAAAATATAAATTAAAACATTCGTGTCAAAATTTTCTTAATTAAAAAGATGAATTTCTTTTTTATTAAAAAAATCTTTTAATTTTAATTTATTTTTGTGAATTAATTTCAACGATTTGTTAAATGGTAAAATTTGTGACCCGACAAAAGAGCCAATTATTAAAAAGTTATTGAATATTTAAAAAAAGGATAGGTTTTTAATTTTGTTTTATGTTATGTTTATTATGGTGAGTAAGTTTTGGTCATTAGATTTTTATTCACTTTGTTTTTAATTTATTTTTAATTTTCGTGTTAAAATATTTAACAAAATAAAGTATTTAGAAAGAAATCGAAAGTGATAAACGTACTAGTGTGCATAAAATTATACTAAAAATGATTCTGAAAGCAAAAGAATAGAACTAAAAATAAAAACATTTAAATATTATTTGATAATTTTTTTAAGAAAATATTTTTAAAAATTAAAATTTAACAAAAAATCGAATAAGAAATTGATAATTCATTTTATTATTTTCAATTATTTGGTACAAAAATATGAAAATTCAATCAAGTAATTTTTATGCATTTGATATTATTTTATAACTTATTTTTTAGAAAATATTTGAAAAAGAAATCAAAAATAAAAAAAAATATTAGTTCAAAAATCAGTAATAAATATGAAAAAATATTAAATTCTACAAAATATAAATTAAATATTAAAATTTATTTTTGTCATTTAATAATTTATTTTCAAAAAGTCATATTTGAAAATTGAAATATATATTTTAAATTAATCAAAAATCAACAAAAAAATATTAATTTTTGATTTTTGAAATTAGTTTGACACTAATAATGAAAATTTTTAATAAAAATTTTAGTTAATCCTTTGTTGTTTTTTATATATTACAAAATATTTAATTATAAACATAAGTTTTATTCAAAATTAAAAACAATTATTCAAGAAAAATATTATAATTCAAAAATTAAAAAAATCAACGTTTTATCAAAATTAAAAAAATTTTAAAAATTCATCACAAAGTATTTACAAAATTGAAAAATAAATTTTATTCTTTAAATAATTTTATTTTATTTTAATTAAAATTAATTCAATTATTAATTTACACATATTTTATTAATTTAACATATTCTTTTATTTCATTTATTTATCTTCCGACAACCAGTCCCTAAGTAAATTAATTTAGAATAATTTTATTGAAAAATCTTCTGACCAAAAAATCCTTTACCAAGAAAATATATTAAATTTTGTTATCCTACGATCAAATTAATTTAAAATCAAAAACGCCATTAAAATCAAATGTTATTGTCGCAATATATTTCGGTGGATTTTCCACCATCTTCAGGCTGAATTAACGACAATTTCGCTGTTTTATATATAGTAAATTAATGATTATATAAACATCTTGCATAATAAATAATTAAATATTTTCAACAAAGTGGAAGAGAGACTTGTTTGAGCATTAATGGACGGATTAAGTGATTTAATCAATAATGCCTCACAAGTAACTCTTTCCCGATAGTTTTTAAAATTACTGTACCATATTTTAAAATTAGTTGTTTTCACATTAAAATCATTTCTAAATCTCACAAATTTCAAGGTATGTTCTGCAATAAATCTCGTACTCCTTTGAGTTTATGTTCCAATCTGGTTTATCAATTTTCGTGTAAGGGGTGCAACATTGGAGAGACGTCTCGTCATCTCTGTAAACGGATTCAGGGGCATGGACGATTGGGTAATGGGAGTTATATTGCTGGACATATGAAGGGTTGTAAATCGGAGGTGAAAACAACTAATTTTAAAATATTGTGCAGTAATTTTAAAAATTATCGGGAAAGAGTTACTTGTGAGGCATTATTGATTAAATCACTTAATCCGTCCATTAATGTCCAAACAAGTCTCTCTTCCAATTTGTTGAGAATATTTAATTAGTTATTACGCAAGATGTTTGCATAACCATCAATTTGCTATATATAAAACAGCGAAATTGTTGTTAATTCAGCCTGAAGATGGTGGAAAATCCATCGAAATATATTGCGACAATAACATTTGATTTTAATGGCGTTTTTGATTTTAATAAAAATTTTCCATTATTTTTAAATCAACTTAAATTAATTTTATTTCATATAATTATCTTCTGACTAAAAATTCCCGACAAAAATATATGTAAAATTTTATCAAAAAAATGTTTTAATATTTTAATCTTGGTTATAATTTTTTCATTATTTTAATAAACTTTTAATTTAAAATTATGACCCGGTAATTAATTCTATAATAATATGTCCGCTTGTTTTCTAAGTAAACAGGTTTTATAAACAAAACTTGTCTTTTTCCAGGAAAAGACCATTGGAAATTCTCGCGAATCAAAATTCCAACAATTATAATAATTTTTAAAAAAACTAAAAACAAAAGTTGACTTTTTGATGGCCAAAGTGATACAATGACTTTTTAGTTGAATGAGTTTTCTCATTGAATAGATCAAATGAATGCTATAAAATTTTTATGAAGTAATTCAACAATTCATTGAGTGAGACCAAATAGAAAAAAGCAGTTCACACAAAATATAATATAATAATATAAAAGTCTCAAAAATATTTTATTATCTTGTAAAAGAAAATTAAATCATGTTTCAGTATGTAATTATGCTCGGGTTTGGATACTTTAGAGGTATATTAAAAAAAACAAATGAAAGCCTAACTTAAAATACATGAAATCGAAATTTAGATAATCAATTTTTCCTTTTAAAATAAATAGGAAAAAAGTTTAGTTTATTGAATGACTTATCTTAGCATACCCTTATCTTAACCCTTAGGTAGAATTTTATTTATACAAGTATCTTTTGGGTAACTTACGCAGAGCGTTCAATAAGTACACAACCTAAGGTAAGAAAAATGTAAAACCAAATTTTAATTTCAAAACTTTAATATATTAATTTAAAATTATTAAAAAAAAAAAAAAAATTAAAAAAAACAAATTAAAATTTGTGAATAAATTGAAATAAAATTGGCAAGTTATTAAAATCAAAACTTGAAAGCCAATTAAAAACGTTTATTAATTTCGACGGTTTAACCGTCATCGTCAGAACAACTTTGTTGAGAGTTTTTAAATGATGTGCTGATTACGTATTGATTGCATAATCATTAACTGCACTATATAAGTAAATTTCGTTTGAAAAATCATTTGTTCTGACGATGACGGTTAAACCGTCGAAATTAATAAACGTTTTTAATTGGCTTTCAAGTTTTGATTTTAATAACTTGCCAATTTTATTTCAATTTATTCACAAATTTTAATTTGTTTGTGTGATTTAATAAATTAATATATGTTTTAATTTCTGTAATTGTTTTATTTTATCAAACGCATTAACTTTTTTTGCCACATTTTGGATTTTCGTCAGTGCAAGGATTTCAGACGTCGAATATAGGAGCGTTCTTTGTTTCGACGAAGACGACGTGCAGTGAGATATACGATCTTTTGCAGCCAACTTATTTACATGATTCCTCATGTAAAAAAACTGTTTTTCCTCAAACAAATCATGTCAGCCACAATAAATATTTCATACAGTTCATGAAAAAGAATCTAGGAAAATTCATTGATTGCAATTAACCGACAGCAATTCATCACCGGTAAATTAATCGACGAAAAATTCATAGTCACAACAATTCACTGAGCAGTTTCACTGATTTAAATGGAAGAAAAGTGTAACTGAAGCTCAATAAATGCTTGTATAAGTTTATAGATACAATTTTCGAACATAATCATCATTTATAGAAAGGTTGTACAATTTCAAACACAAACACGGTTGCATTGCTCAATAAAGATTCGAGTCGTAAATGAGAATGATAAATGAGTATGAAGCAAATTCCTAAAATTAGTAAACTATTCTTGGTTGAGAACTCACAAATACCAATCAAATAGACAAAAGTTTAAATGTATATAAAATATTTTTACATCTGTTAGAAAAAATACTGGTTAAAAGGTTGCAAAGCTTCCTTTTGAGTAATTAAACATTCTACGGTTAATAGCAGTTTTAAACAGTCGAAAATTATATTTACCAAGTGTCTATAACCGACAGAACACATTTCTTTAATGATTACAATATAATACAAGGGTCTTGATAAAGGTGACCTTACCTTGAATCTGGTAAATTCGGCATTCTTGTTGGACTGCAATAAAATCTGCAAAGGCGATTCCCATTTCTTTAAAAGAACTTCAGATTCGACCTTTTGACTATTGGGTGCCTTATATACACATTTGACTAAACAGTAATCCTTTTCCTTTTCGTTTTCTAAACTGTACTTGTCCAGAATCTCCCGAATAACGAATTCAGCAGTATCATTTATTGACAACAACAGAGATTTGTATGGAATAAGAGGGTTAAGGCTTTCACCGTAGATTTTAAGAGTACCACCTAAATTAAAAAAATTCTAATTAAATGAAGTAGAAATAATTTAATGGGGGTCAAAATTAAACAGGGTAGTGGTTCAAAAAGGTCGCACTTAATTCTGAGCGGGTCGTAAAAATGAAAATTAAAAATATTTAAGGTCACAAGTGCATTTAATGTCTGTATTATAATAAATCGTCGTCCCATGTGATTGGGAAATATAAACGTATTTATGATTAGGGAATGTATTTTTTCCTGAGACTCTATATATCTCTCCCAAGAAATGCTTTAAATATCCGACTTTAGAAAACATTATCTTTAAATCCAAGAAAGCTACTCTATTTCGATAACCTACATTTGCAAGTAATGCTCAATGCTCAAAGTGCAATGATTGTCGAGAAATAATGAAAATCTGGATTCTACTGGTTAAAAGTCTGCAAATTTTATTTAAAAATTATGGTACAGACTTAAGGGTTTTTCTGAATAGATTCTATCACAAAATTTTGCCTTTTTTGGATTGGGATTACTCAGTGACAGTCGATTTTAATGTCTTGATAGGTCAGGAAATCAGATCCTAGGATTAGTCGGTTGATGTCTGCAAGAATGAAGTGATATTTGAAGGTTATATTTATCTCAACAATACGAAATTTGAGTCTCAGTTTTCCATAGGTAAAAATGTCGTTGCCGTTTGCTGCTATCGATTTTCAAGTGCACGAGAAAAAGTCGGAACTGAATTGATTTTTCGGTGGTATGCTGATAGACCCCATGTCAATTGTTCTTTCATATCACATTTTCTTGATGCAGTGATCTAGTGATAACTATTCTTTTCCGTCGTCCGTTGTTTAATCATCATTAATTATACTGTTCATCACGTTAATGTAGTCCTTGTATTTTTAATTAATACTGTACATAAAAGGATTTATGGTAAGATATTTATGTTCATTGAATCTTTTTCTACTGCAATTATACTGAAAATTGATAAAACCTCTTTTTTGTAACTTAAAAGCATTGTTGATAAGATCATGTGATCCAAAAACTAATATTCAAACACCACTCTCAACTAATTTGTTAAGAGTTTTCGATTAGACTTACGTAAGTGATTGCACAATCATTCATTTCTTATATAAAAGCAATAAAGAAGAACATAATCAGTGATCTGATGATGACGGTTAGACCGTCGAAATATACAGGGTGGCCCAGCGGGTGCGGACTACGGGCAAAAAAAGAAAAAAACCCTGAATTATAATCAGTATAGTTTCTTCTTTTCTATAGTACACGTGTTTTTATTCTATCTTTAGTCTTCTATTTTTTTAAAAAATGTCGACATATTCAATCGAAGACCAAATTTTCATGGTAAAAACCTATTACTGGAACCAATGCAACTATAACAAGACGATGACAGCGATGAGGAAGAAGTTCAGACCAAATGGACCATAAAATTCAACAGTTTAAAGGTGAGAAAAAGTGATATTCTTGATTTTCAATAGTTTTTTGATTCCACTAACGTAGAAAAGTTCGAAAGACTAGGTTCCGTTAAAGACGACAAAAATGGAATTGCATCAGCAAAATTTACGATCCGGACATACGATAATTCCAAGAGAGTACAAGAATATTACAAGGCAAATACAAGAGCATCGCAAAGAAGAGCGTCGCAAGAACTAGGAATCAGTCATTCATCAATTCAGCGAATCATGAAATTGGAGCTTCATCTGTTTTCGTACACGATTCAGTTTCATCAACGGGTTTCGCAGATTGCTACCGAGAAAAGATTGGAATTTTCGAATACGATGATAACAATGATAGAACACGAGGAAATTGATGTAAATAAGATTTGGTTCACCGATGCAGCCCACTTTCAACTGTCTGGATACGTCAACAAGCAAAATTATCAATTTTTGGGAACTTAAAATCCACATATCGCTGAAATGTCACCATTACATCCTGCACGAGTAACGGTTTGGTGCGCTATCAGCGCAGAAATGGTAATTGGGCCCGTTTTCATAGAAGGAACAGTGATATCAAACACCTACACGAATCTTCTACAAAATGAGTTTATTCCAATGGTTTCTGGACTTGGTATAATGGAAAATTTCGGGTTCATGCAAGTTGAAGCAAGGCCACATCGAATAAGTCAAGTTTTTGATGTCTTAAGTGTACATTTCGACACACGAATCATTGGATTGGACTCAGAAAAGCATACTGGAAAGGGAATCGATTGGCCACCATAATCCCAGGACAAGAACCCCTGTGATTACTTTTTGTGGGGATATCTCAAGTACAACATCCACAGAAGCCCTTTAAAATCAAAAGACGACTTTAAAGCAGTTATTGAGAATCAAATCAAGTCCATAAAATCTGATGTACTTGAAATAGTTGTTCAAAACCTTGAAAGTCGCTTTAGGCTTTGTGTAACTTCGCATGGATCACATTTCGAAAATTTAATTTCTTAAATTATTAAATAAAATGTCTTTTTCAAACGTTTGATACCAATTTTGGCGATTTTAAATTAGTCCGTACCCGGTGGACCACCCTGTATTATCATAAAATATATTTTTTAATGATGTTTATTTGTTTTTATTAAAAGTAAGCAATAAAAATATAACACCAATAAATACACAAAGTTCTGAAACTGTAAATCGATCATTCAGTCGTTTACATCAAAATGGTACCCTGGATCCATCACTGAATATTTACTTTCACAGCAACAATAGAAATAATTAAATAAAAAAATCAACCATAACTTCAATCATTTAAAATGTTTGAAAATAATCAAAATATTTAATTTTGTAAACAATTAATCAATATTCACTTTTTCCGTTCTTTTTCATCAAAAGATTGAATAAGAAAGATTTAGAGGTCCATCTTTCATTCTCTTGGAATCTTTCACAAGGCGTTTAAAAATGGTAATTTTATATTATATTTCTTTCATATTTATCGTGTCCTAATTGAACAAAAGAATTTTTAAAAAAGTTTGGAATTGAAGATGAAATTCAATAATATTTTGTTAATGTCATCAACGAAGGGGTTCTTGACCTTTGACAGAATCTACCCTCGATTTTCCATTACACAACCTGCATTACTAGTACAATATTCATTTCTTTTGTCGATACAAAAAGTACACACAGTATCCAAAAAAGTAAACAGCGTGTCCAGAGAAGTACACAGGGTGACCCACAAATTACAACGTGTCCTAAAATTCAGAGTAAGAAAATCAAGCAGATTTATCGTCACGGTCCATTGGTGTAACCCCTGTCAAAAACACGGCATCATCAAATATTGGTATTGTGACGGTCAATAAATAATAGACATATTTTATCAGTTTAAACTAAAATTTACTCAAAATCACACCTCAGAACAATCAAATAAATTAATAACAAACGCTTATGAATGAATTGACTTTTAACCTCAACAATGAAATAATAAGTTTTTACATTTAATTATCTTCCTATTAAGAACACCAATGTGACTTATCATATTTTTATTAGCATAATAAGTTATATTGTCCGCAAGGCATTAGACTCGTCGACTCTTTCGTATGATTGCATTCTAACTAATTGATTAATGACTTTAATCTTATCATCTGAGCGAATGGAGATGTGAGGAATATTTTTGAATGGTGTTTATTGTGTGTTGTTTGGTATGTTGTTTTAGAATTGTGTTTCTCCCACCCAGATGGAAGATTGATATCTTAAATATTTTAAAGTGTCGAGTTGTTTAATCAATTATTAAAAGTTAAATAATCACTTTAAAATCAAACTAATATTTCATAAATAATATTTTAATAATAATTTCTTAAAATAAATAAAAATTATTTTAAATTTCAATTATAAATAATTTTTGTAATAATTTAATTATAATTTAAAGTATAAATTATTTTTGTAATGATTAAATTGTATTTTAAATTTGTTTGAATAATACGACGTTAAAGAATATTATTAAAGATTATAAATCAAGAACGATGACGAGCTACGCAAGTTTTACGGAGAATTGTTGTAGTGACAATTCAAAGTGTGATAATAATAAATGTAAAGGAAACTCAATTAATGTTCTTAATAGGAGAAATAAATAATTTGTTAAAATATTTACTCAAAACTTATTGGATAGAAATTAAAATGATAATTAATTATTTAAAAAATATTAATTTGATTTATTTATTAAAAATTGTAAAAATTAATTAACTTATTTAAAATTGTAAAATTATTTGAAATTAAAAATAAATTTAAACATCACATATTTTTAAATAAAAAGAATTAAAATATTAATCCTCCATCTGGGTAGGAGAGAGATATTTCCAAATCAACACACATCATTCAAACACAAAATATCAAACATTCAAAATATTCCTCACAACTCCCTTCCATTATGTTTAACGGTAACAAATCAAAGGTACCAATTCATTTTTATTAAATAATTAAACATAACCAAATTACCGGCATTAATATTTCCACTTTCTGAGATTTCTTTCAATTTTTCTTCTAATTTAAATTTACGTTTCATTCTCATCAGTGATTCGGGATTAGAAATGGTTCGTGACAAAAAACTCGGAGTAGACATGAAGCTCGATGATTTCGATAATCGTTTGGATGATTTTGATGGATTTTCCCGACAAAATTTATCGAGACACCGATTTGAAGGCGAGTTCAGACACGACCGCGATCCTAATTTCTCTCTTTTGCTGTTAGTCCTATTCCGTTGCCCAACCTGAAAGTATCATACGAATTATCTTCGAAAAATCTCCCACCTACTGCTACTGACCTTGCCACTCGTATCTTTCCGCAAGACAAACAAACCATCCCTGTCATCTCGGCACCATAGCAGTTGTAGCAACAGAGGATTCTCCTCAGGTCCTAGCAGCTTGTCTGAAATATAGTCATAATTATCAGCAATGTAATATAACACTGATTATTCAATGATAATTGATAAAAAACAATTTGATAGGTTCTCAGTTGGCACAAACACTTTAGTTTAATTTCTTTCAAAAATCGAAAATAATATCAAATAGTTTACAGGTGATAAATTACTAGCTAATGATGAAAATTGTTTATTTTCAAAAAGCGTGATTGTATATCGCCATTTTTAGATTATTTGAACTATTTACATCTTAATAGAGTTTTCAAGTTTAAGCTCAAAAAGAATGGTTTTCACCATTTTTTGCCGATTAGGTCTATGTCATCAGCAAATCGTAGGTTGGTTATTCTTGTTCCTCCGCAGCTTATTTCAACATCGTCTAGATCTTCTATTGCTTCCATAACAATGTCTCTAATTAAGATTTAAATAATCGATATTTATTACTTGTCCCTTCTTCAGAAAATTACAAAACATTTAATTTTCCATTTTCAAATCAATCGATTGTAAATCTTTAAATTTAAAAATTTTATCCCAAATTTACATAAGTTAAAACATTTTCTGCAAAAAGTCTCCAACCCCTCTTAGTTTTTGCTCGACTATAGTAAACATCAAGTGCCTTGTAAAGATGCAATGTGCTCTGTACATACATCAGAGATTTGTGTCGTTATTTCTGCAAACGGTTCCATGAGCATTGACGGTAAAATAATGGTATTAATATTGCAGGATATGTCGAAGTTTGTAGGTCAGATAAGTACCCGATTTAAAAGTACTTTGCAGTAATTTCCAAAAATATTTGAAGAGTTTTTATTAATTGAATTAATCAATTAATCTATCAATAGTGTACAAACAACTCTCTTCCACTGTGTTGAAAGTATTTTATTAGCTTTGATATGAGTTGATTACGAAATCAAAATTTTAAAATATTGTACAGTATATTTATTGTCCATTTTATGCCCGAATATAGTGAACATTCAGCCGAAGTATATGAAATATTCGAGACACTTTTCTAATTTAATTATGTTATGATTAAACACTTCTGTGATTTGCCCGAATCCAATTCGGGTAGGTATTTTGCTGACACAGTGATTTGCCCGAACTGGATTCGGGCAAATCATACACGAAACTTTTTATAGTGATTTGCCGAAATCCAGCTCGGGTCATTCCCCCACCAACACATCGCGCGCGTTTAGTGACACATGTCGTAACTTGATCTGGAAAAAGTTTTATTATAAAATATTTTTGCATTTATTAGATCAAACGATATGGAATTCTTACGTTATTTATACGAAGCGGGGGGGCATGAAAACCCACTTGCAGTTTCGATTGGATCTA
>MQRK01235832.1:85766-123406 GCA_001938485.1 Girardia tigrina
TGGATCTAATTGAAGAAATATTGGAGAAATATGCGACAACAGAAGAATATCTTGGACGTCAATCATACACACCACCGACATCGCGATTATTGGAAAGGCATTTTTTGGAATACATACCCACAACGGCGAAAAGAGATAAACCTACCAGAGAGTGCAAAGTTTGTTGCTCGTGGAAGGACCCGAAGGGCAAAAAAATAAGAAGAGAAACCCGAACCTACTGCCCTGATTGTAATGTAGGGTTATGTCTGGAATGTTTCAAAATATTCCATACAAAAAAAAGAATACTAATTTTTTATGTAAGTTTCAGTTTTTAGGTAATGTTTGATTCAAATAAAATATGTTTGATGAAAATGAAACATTTTTTTCCTTTGTCCTTTGATTTTTTTTCTCTACTAATATTGTTTATTTATGTTTTATACCGATTTATTATATTTCAAAATATGATAAAAAAACATAATAGTGAAAAAAAAGGGTTGCTTTTTTTGACCCACTTTTTTCCAAGAAGTTGACCACAGAAGTGGTTAAACAATGAATCATATAAAGATTTTAATTTTAAAATATAGATGGATAGAAAATTTCTGATCGACATGACATTTAATTATTTTTTTAATATAAAAAATAAACAAACAACATACGAAAATGGTTTATTAACCCAAGGGTTTTTTGGAAATTATACTGTCTTCCAAAGGTTCGACAAAACGGTAAATGTGTTTACTAATATTCCGTTACATAAAACAATTCAGTTATGTATTGAACTTTGGGATGAGTTGGTTGAAGATATATCGAAATCAATGAGTACTAAAGTCTTAAAAATTGAATTTATTTAATTATTTCATATTAATATTATAAATTTTTAATATTTTTTCTGAAAAAATCCGCTGTAAAGTCGCCCGCGGTAAAGTCGCCCGCGGTAAAGTCGTCTCGCCATATACATGCATAAAATAAGTCACCCGTCTGAACTTTGCTGCTTATAGTAAGGCTCGTCAGACGGGACTGGCAATAAATAACTATCATTTATGAATAAAATAGAGGTATTTAACTAAACCAAATGTCTTTTCATAATATTTAAACACACACGTCCTTATTTTCTACTGAAATACAGATAGATCATAGACTACATTTGCTGCTCCAATGGTCCAAATTGTCCATGCTGGACCATTTGGGCCCTATATCGGGATAGGCTTCTACCTACTGGGAATCCTAAATAAATAGACGACTTAAACGAGTTGTTCATTATAATTTAAAACACGCGCCAATAATTTATGAATGTCTTAGTTGTAGTCGCGATATGATGAATGATAGAACTGACCGACAGAATTGGCCCGCTCGTACAGTCGATACTCGCGCTCGTCCCGCTCATCCGATGGAATAAAGAACTTCTCCATCAAGATCGGAATCAGCTCCTTCACTCTCAGCTCGTTGGACACGCGCAAACATTTCGTCTGGAACTTCTCGCTGTTCTCGTAGAAGAATCTCATGACCCCGGTGAATCGGTAGTTCTAAATCACGATCTGTATTCAGACAACACACGACGATCGCCAAAGACTACTTGGTCCGGCGGACTGATCTTGAACAGCTCCAGTCTCGACGAGTTCCATTGATCGATCAAGTGAACGACCGTACTCATTTCACCACACGAATCGAGATCAAGTTTATTTTCTGTTGATTTGATCGAAATTAAACGGGAAACTGTCGATACGAAAAATCATAGAAAGAGAAAAGATATTTATTCGTTTGAAAAAACACGCGTTATTATGATTAAATTTGATTGATTTAAACAAACCATTCGAAACCAGTTTTAATATTGTTTGATGAACAATTTTGTATACTGAAATTTTTTTTAAAGAAAACGTTGAAGAAAAACGATGTTTTGTATTATAAGTTACGTAATTCGAAAAGTTTTTTTTATTTTAATTAAAATTTCATGAAATTATATAATATAATTGCTGGAATTTCATGGAGCTTACGTTATATTTGTATTTTATTATTTAATATCTATCAAGGGAATTGTCAAAATATTTCATGAATTAAAATAAAGCGGAAGAAATTTAGAGTTGAGTGGAATATTTTTAGTGCTTATTGTAGGCTCTTAGGTATTTCGTTTTAGGAATGTGTTTCTCTCACCCAGATGGAAGATTGATACTTAAATTATTTCAAAGCGTCGGATTATTAAATCAATTTTAAAATTTAAATACCTAACTGTAATGATATTATTAACAACATCAATATGAGGTTTACAACATTTATTTATATTACAAGCGCATTCACTATTTGACATCTCTCTTGATCTATATATTTCTGAGCTCAAACTAATTATTTTCAATAAATGAAAATCTGTTAATAAAAATTATTAATTATAAAGAATCTAATTTGTTGAAATTAAATCGAAACATTTTTTTAAAAAAAAGAACATATTAAATTAATATATTAAAATTTTAAATTACATTAAAAAATAAATAATACATTCAAAAATTATTTTAAATATTTTTTACTTTACAATTAAAGTAAATTATTTTTAATTAGTAAGAATCAAAGAAAATATCAATCATCCATCTGTGTAGGAGAGGCTCAATCCGAATCAACATTCTACATGCACAATATCAATACACAATTCAAAAGATTCCTCATATACCCCTCGGTTTAAATGGCTTTAGCCATTCAACATTTCTAATCAAAGTTTTACCATCTTCGAGCTGTAACTCGTAACTCCTTTCGTGATTTCGTTTCAACACAATTGCCGGACCCATGTAACGGTCATCTTGTTTTGATATATTTTCTTTTTTTATCAACACTGTCTCCAATTTCAAAAACTCTTCTTGTTTCCACATTTTGTTCGACATTAACTTGGTTTCCGTTAGTTTCTTTATTGTTCTTCCACCAATGTCTAAATCGTCTCCCAAATATTATTTCAGCCGGTGAAACACCTGTCATAGCTTGAACTGTACTATTCAACATAAATTCTATTTCCGACAAAACTTCTGTCCAATCTCTGTGGTTTCCGTCCTTCATTCTAATATTTATAGCATCTCTGATTGTTCGAAATTGTCTTTCCACTATCCCATTTGTATTATGATGATATGGACTTGAATAGATTATCTCTACTTTGAACCTTTTAATTGTATCTTTGAACAAAGCCGATTCAAATTTTTTTCCTCTATCAACATGGATTTCTTTTGGAGGTCCAAATTTCCATATCCATGTTTCCAATATCACTCTACGAACTGTTTTTTTCATCTTGCAAGTACGTATTGATATTCGTTTATGTTTCTTTTGAATGGTCCACAGAAGTCCATGTATATTTTCTGGAAAGGTTCATCTACCGACAATTTTATATGTTTTTCTTTCGTTTTCGCAGTTAATGTCTTTCTTTTTTGACAATTTAAACAACTTTGGACTACTTATTTAATGAAATTCCTCATATTTTCCATGTCAAAATCTTCTCGAAGATAGTTATAGACTTTTTTACTATCAGCATGGCATAACAGCTTGTGCATCTCTTCAATGAAATTTGTTCGTTTTTCTTTTGGGATCAAGTATTTATTGTCCTGAGTTGCCACGCTGTCATTTTATAGTGTCCATTTCCTCGTTTTCCCTTTTCTGATATCTTCAACAATTTGTTTTGAAATTTTCAGATCTTTTCAAATATTTAACGTTATTTTTACGAAACATCTGTCTCATTAGATTTTTCTAGATTTTTACCTAACACTCAATAATTTTTAGATTTTTATGTATTTTATGTTTTCATTGTTTATTGCTGGTAATTTCGAGCATTGGTATTATTGCTTTTGTAGATAATCTTCCAGATTTTGTGTTTCTATTTGTTTTATTTTGTATGATTTGTTTAATTTTTCAGCACAAATGGTTATTCCTTTATTTATTCTTTGATTTTATTCCTTCTTAAGTGTTTTTTTCAATTCTATCGAAACATTTTGCGGTGATCACAATAATTTCGTCCCGAAATTTCACAAATATAACCATTAAAATACACACTAAGCTATTCAGCATACCATCTCATGAAAGATGTATATATAAATTAGAAAGATAATGGATTAAAATAATGTGAGCAGTTGAACTGTCTATAAATAAAATGAACGTTATTAAAAGATTGATCTGTCTACGTATGTCAACAAACAATGTTTATCAAAGAGTTCAAGTGTTTTTATACTATTTACAAGAACTCTTCTTCTCCTCAGTTCAGAATTGTGATCTGTCGGTCGAAAAATCTCTCATTTGGCATTATGGACCAAGCACATCTACATTGATTCAAATAATATTCGATTCGGGCCATCAATTGTTCTGTTACTAGATCCTTCTACATCATTGGCGCGTTAACAAAAACAGTCGTCCGTCTTGTTAATGAACAAACTCGCAAAAAAAGCATTTTCATTATTCATTATAATTATTGGGTTCTTGATCAAAAGACGTTGTCATTAACAAAACACTTTATTTCTACCACAATGTGAGTTTTTTTAAACAAATATTTCCGAGGAACTTTTGCACTTTCTTTTTACACAAACCATTGCAAAAATTGATATAAATATAAATATGGTTATTGTATTTTTTTACGAATTAAAATTCTATACTATTTTTTAATAAAAAAATTATAAAGTTAATTAAAATTTTGTCACAAAGATTTTGTTGCGTCTTATATTAAATTTCAATTTTATTGTACCTTTAAATTTACCTGTTTCTCAATTAAATTTCCCAATTCTATACAATAGCATTTTTCATTTCGTTTTTATAATAGTTTTAAAAATTACTTTGGATTTAATAAAATAATATTTGGAAAATAGAATTTAAAATCGCAATTTCGTTTAATTTAACAACTTTTAAATTACCCCTTTTTTTACATAAAAAACAAAATTATATTTCCATTGATAATTACGTTTTCCAAAAAAAATTAAAAAGGCATTTTCATTTAAGTCGATTTAATTGTTTTACAATTATATTTTGATTCAAATTAAAATTTCCAAAAACAAAATTAAAATTACATTTTTAATTTACTTCGATTTAATCGTATAAAAATAAAGTTACAAAAATAGTTTAGTTTACTTTCATTTCGAAAATAAATATTAAACTTTATATTACTTTTGATTTTATCTCAATTAAATATTTTCATCAAATTTGAAATTAACTTTTTTACTTTATAATAAATCTTTGCATAAATCTTTTAATAAACCTACCGTAAAATTTATTTTATTTCTTACATAAATTAATTTTTACATTAAATTTCTGAAAATCTTATTTTAACATTTTTTTACGGAATGTAATTTGTTTAATTATTATTTTGATAAGATTGTAAATTGAAAAATTTTATGAACTCAACAACGCTCCCAACAATAATGAAAAGTGAAATAACATAATTATCGCTAAAAAGCGTCCTTCTTTAATTAAAAGTTTTTTCTTTGTTAACTTTAAGTAAAAAAATCGATCTTAGGAAGAAAGTCTTAAATAATAACCGAAAAAATAACAACACAAAAAGTATTTATTTTTTACTTATCATAAAACTCCTTATACCATTAAAATAGATTTGTACAACGCAAATAGCAGTGGATTGAACGACATTATGAAAGCGTATCTCATAGACGAACGAATGGGAGTCCCAATTCCCGTAGTACTTACATCAACACGAGCGTACAAGAAATCGGTCCTGATCTCAGTGAGCATCGAAACACGGACACAGCATATCCAACCACACGACGACCAAGACATTTATTTCAACCCACTGATCTCCATCAAACATTTTCTATTCAGGAAAAGACAAAAACCGAATGAAATAATAAACAAACACATCGAGAAAGGATGGCAGACATCTAACAAACATGAGGCGGCCATCTCGCCCCATCAATCGACAATAACGTTCGCGTTGACTGAACGATTCTATTTCCAAACATGGCGATAAAAATATGAAATACGAACTCGCATCGACGACGAGATAAGTCCGATCGATCGAATAAAAACTTGAAGTAAAAATAAAACATATTTATTGTAAACACAAACGTTGGGTTCAGAACACTTTCCATACATGTTGTTCGACTTGCTTTGTTGACCAAATTTTTTAAACCTTTAGATTATTAACAAATAGTAAATTCTTTTACAGGGTGGCCCAATGGGTACGCAGCCTCTAATTTTTGCATATTCTAAATCTACTCGTCAAGACGAGTATTTTGATATATAACATGTGAGGTGTAAAAATTCCAGAACTAGACCTTTTTGCGCAATGAAGGTCAAATTTTGAAACTCAGAATTTTGTTATAAAAATGGATTCATTTTGTGGATTTAAAAAAAATTTTTTTATGTTGTTGTAGTTGATTTTCTTTTCTCTTTTTTGGTTTTTATTATCAGTTTGTTAATTTTTTATGTTTCTTATTATATTTTTTTGTTTTGAGATCACTACAATCATGTTTCACTGAAGATCGTTTCGACAGGAAATTTTCTTTGAAGTTGTAAAAGTTAGCAATATCATCCTTTGCATTTTGGAGATACCAAACTCAATTTTTCCTAACCATATTATGTTGCCTTTGAACGTTGGCAGTAATAAAATTTTTCATTTTTATCTTCAAAATTCTTCTCAATTTCTGTTTCAATAGTGTTTTTGAGACTTTATTTCCTTGTTCATATACATTCGTCACATTTAAGATTATTTCGTCCGTGTTTATTTCATAGTTTTCATGTAATTCAAATCTTTCTATTCGATTGTTCGGGACTTTAATCACATTTTCAGATTTCATATTATCAAGAGCTTTGTTCCTACAATTCGAGCCATGATTTATTGATCATCATATAGGTTCTCAACAAATTTACTCTTTTCATGGATACACTGTATTCACAAAGCGTACAATCATCGAGGTTAGAAAAATTATCCGGATGCATAAGATACCGGTATTTAAAGGCCTTAATGATACCTTGGTCTTGCGGCTGGATGACTGAGGTGGAAGTTATTGGAAAAAAAGAGTAGTTCTACATTTTGAAAGACGCATGTCTAAACATAGATGGATTTGTCTTTTCTGTGAAGCCATTAAACTGTCAAGATCTTTTAGCCAATTATAGAATAAAAGTCCAGTCATCCAAGTTTTTTAGTAGATCGATGTTGTATTTTTAGATTTTTAAAATTTCTTTTGCACTTCTGACACAACGTGGGTCTTGTGATTTAGCAATGGACAAAATTCAAAATTTTTCTCCTCTCATACTAATCGCAAAAAGTAATGTAATTCTTTCATTTTGTGGTTTAAATTTTTGCAAATGATCATTTTCATGAATCTATTTCTTGTTGACTTGAAAAGCATTCCAGTTTCATTGCAATCTCCATATTTTTTGATTTTTTTCTGCTAAAGCTTGGAACGATTCTTTGAAACTTGTTTAATCCACAAGTTCATTCCCTCCAGATAGTATTGTACTTTTGATTAAAAAGTTTTGCTTAAAGCAAGTCAAACACCCGTTAAATGCTACAAAACCTTCTAAATCCAAGTTTCTTAGCGATTTTAAACGCCTTTGTTTGCAAATCGTTATCTGAAATACAGTAGTTTTTCGATCTCATTTAAACAAACCATTCAAACTGTGATTCGTTAAGAAAACCGGTTTTTCTTGGCATCGATTTGATCTTTTCTTCATCAATTTTAGTATTTATTATTTCCTCGTTTGTAGTAATAGTACTATTTACAACGCCAACGGAAACTTTGAATTCACTTGCAATTTCTTGCTGTGTCAAAAATCTAATTATTTTATCAAATTTGATAATTTCTTTCTTCTGAGTCACAGAAAGCCGTTTTCTTTCTTTTATTGATTACTGGAAATTTTCTTGTTCATTATTTATTTTCTAAAAAAGGGGAAAATTTAAATTTGCTGTTATTATTTAAAACAAAAAGTAAAAGAAGATAAAATCCATAAAAAACAATATTAATATTAAATATCACTAATGATCACTAATGTTACCATGTCTAAGAGGCATAATGTAAGCACTTCATGTTGATGTTGTACCAAAAATGTATATTGTATATTGTAGATATATTTTGGCTTAGATCATTTATTCCAATGTATCATTCCTGTTTCGTAAACAGAAATTAAGAATCAGTTTTTGCAATTGACTACACAATCATTATTTTCGCATTTTGATACAGGTTAATTAAATTATTAACCAGTGTTCGATCCGACCGGGGGGAACGCACGAATAATTCCAATGGGGATGTCAATGGCCTTCATGCAATTTTTTCGTCAGGGTGTGATCAAGACAGAAATGCTGAGTTTAACTTTTGAAAGGTGGCTGAACTCACCAAAAAATTCCTCAATTTAACGCTCAGACTCAAAAACATGAGCCATTAACAGTTCATATGCTTCAAATGCAGTTGCAATGTCATTTGTACCTGAATCAGTGAAAAAACAATACAAAGTTAAATAATGTTAATTTTACTTGCAACACTGGTCGAAAAAAAGAATCTTTTTTTATTCTCCCAAGTAACCTCCATCAACTCAAACATCGACTACCAGTTCTAGATAATATAATCTCATTTCATTTTATCAATATCTTTCACAATTGACACAGAATCACCGTTAAAAAAGCGTTGATATTTCTGATTTATTTACTGAATTTATTCTCTTTTTCTCGTGGAAAATTTATTTATCCGTATCTTTACGTTTAATTTTCATCAGTGATTTGTAAATCTTTGTATTTTGATAAGTGTAAAAATAAGTTATCACAAAAAATGTTTTTTGGAGCCAGTTTTTGAGAAACGAAATTTTGTCGTCGTGTAAACAGTTTTATGAATTGTTCTCATCTGATAAAAACATTTTCAGTTTGTTTGATTAATCGAAAGTTTCTGAGTGTGAAAATTGAATTGATCGGAAATTTTCGTATAAAGAAAAAGATGATTGTTAAAAAAAATGTTCGAGAAAAGATCTTGCTTTGATTTATGAATTGGGAACACAGCACAAATGTCGTTGATAACGAAATGAGCGATAAAAGCATTGAAAATTTCGACCCTCGTCGTTCAAAGTGTCGAGAGATTAATCACCGAGTGCAGTTGTGATTACAATGCGCCAGTATTGTACGTGACGGATGTGATCGTGCGTCAATCAAGCTACCAGTATTTCGATTAAGACGTCTTCTTGTCGTGATTCATGAGAAATGTCTTCACGACGTCTTTATACTCTAGCAAATTTGATCCAAAAGATCTCCAATCGCTAGAGCGAGCATTGAGATTGGGGCAACCGAACGGCATGTCTCTGATAGACTTGTTGGAGGCACTGCTGAGGCTGGCGGAAGCGTCCGAGGGCGATTTGAGACGGCCGATTGCGATGTTACAGAATGCGTCACTGCTGGTTGGTGAGGAGCGAGCGGTCAGTAAGCCTTTGTGTGTTTTATTCCCCCCGTCCAAGAGGCACTATATTGTCGGCGCCGGAGCCTCGCGACCATGCTCTGCGCACTCTGTTACTGCCAAAACTAGTGACCTGCAGATGACTATTGATCCGTTGAAATATTTTTTTAATGATGAGCTTTGTTTTTAATATAAATAAATAAAATGGTTCTGTGTGATCTACTACCTGCATATGATGCTTTGAATGATAAATAAAATTTGGCTTACATTTTCCCCAAATTATTTTTCAATGGATTCTTCATACTGATGTTATAATTTGTTTTTGTGTCTTCTTTTCTGGAATTCATTTCAAATGTTAATTTTGCATTTACTAGAAATATCTGACAAAAAGTTATAAATGAAGGGATATTATATCACTATAATAATGAATTTTTGTTACTTCTCCATAATGTTTATGTCCTTTATTCCCAAGATAATATCCAGCGGTTTATTGCCCAAGTTGAATCACCAAAAAATTAAAAATTTTATAGTTGCCCTCTTTTTTAATGAATATATAAAATGGATACAAATATCTATACAGTAATGTGGTTATTTAGAAATGTTTGAAAATTTATGAGTGAGAACGTACTCGAACTGAAACGCATATTGTCCATCTCCTATGCAGTAAATCTGTAGAATTTGTGTCTCTTAAAGTTTATTTTTGCAAACTTTTACGTTTTTTTTATCATAGGTAGACATAGAGCTTGACTGAGTTATTGAACCCCTGGAGTGTACTGTGGGAACCCTGGTTGAAAACCATTTCTTTTGAACTTTAGTGGTTAAGCCGTAGGCACACCCAATTATGCACAAGCCTTCTTCATATATCTTTATTTGAAGCCTCTCTTTTCAGACAACATATACTCAATCTGCTTATTCTTTTAAATCATCTGCCCATCGTCTCTTTTGTCTTGCTCTTTGTCTTTCTCATTTCCCTCTTCCTTTAATCATAGCCTTCGCTAATGTTTGTTTGCTTATTTGATGTCCGCAAAATTTTCGCTTCTTTCTCTTGATGATTTTTTCTATTGATTCCTATCTTTTACCTTGTACTTTGTCACTCTCATCCAGATAAAGTAGTTGGTCTTCTATTCTTTTCACGTAATTTTCAGCATTCTCCTGTAGTACTACATTTCATATGCTTTAAGTCTATTAATGTTCTTTTGATTTATTTTCCAACTCTCGAATCCATCTAGTGAAGTCCAGACATTAGCCTTAGTGATCTTTATTCTGCTCTAGAGGTTAAAAACTGTGCTAAGCTTAATCTATGCACTTTTTGTAATACAAATACGATTTCTGATTTCTTCTTCCGTTCCTTTATTCTGTGTGATAGTAGAGCTTAAGTGTTTGAAACTCCTAACTTGTTTTAGCTTCTCCCTTCAATGTCGATCTCCAGTTTAACCTCATTGTCCTAAAACCATTATTCTGTTATTTTCTCTATTGATTTCCATTTAAAATTTCATTAAAGAATTATGTTAGTGAAAAAGTTTTAGAGATTTTGAATTAATTTTACAATTAATTCTAGTTAGTTTTTATCATTAAATGAAATATTATTCAAATAAATTAAACATAAACTATGTACTTTTTGCAGTGTTATTTTATTTAAAAATATTTTTAGAAGTGAATTTTAAATGAAAAAAATTTCAAGTAAAAATCGTAAAAATGATTAATTTTATAAAGAACTTTTAAAAATTTAAAAATGAAATAAATAATACATGACTCTCATGACACATGAGAATTTTTTTCGAATACTCATTATTAAAAAATCCAGAAATAATACTTATTAGAATGACGACAAATGGTGAAGGATTTTAGAAGAATCATCTCGGAGATGTTTTAATAATAATTGTGTCAGTGCTCTGCAAATGACCATTTACATTCTATCATTTATTTAAATAATAAAAATTATGTTTTCACTTGTTACAAAAGAATTATGATTTAGATCCAAACAAATTCAAAGGAACCGTTAAATAAATCTTTGCTTATCGATTACAATAATTCCATATCAACGAATAATTGATCGATATCATGCAATTTTGAAAATCCATAGCATCAGCGAATAAATTAACTGATTGTAATTGAACTAACTGGAAGGTGTACCGGGCGGTTAAGGGGAGTTACCGTTCTCCGGGCTACTTAACTGTTGGGAGACCCGTTCTCTCCAGATTTGGTATGAACTGCATGTCTCCGTCGTAATTAATCGGAAATGGGCCTTTCAGGATCAAGAAAATTCCCGGGGCTTCTCGGTCGGCCATTTTGATTTTACTGTCGGAACGTTTGACAAAAAACTGTAATCATTGATTATTGTAAAAGTTCTTCGATCCTCATAGAACACTGTCAGATACTTTTGAATTGAAATGCAAAGACAATTTGACATATGGATTATTTATATTAGACATTAGAATATTGCAAAGAGTAAACGAAGTCAGCCAAATCAAATTGTATTTATCGTTCCTAAAACGTGTCAACATTATATCGAGTAAAACAACGACTTTACATAATATTTTTTTAAAAAATCAATTAAACTTTTAAATTTAATGTTAATAAATTTCAAATATTTGTGAAGATTTTGTTAAGAAAAATGATAAATTTTGAAATTGCAAAAAGTGATAACATAGAAAATGTTTAAGTAGAAATCCAAGGCAAAGAAGCAATTCTTTTGAATCAACAGATTATGGTGGGTAACGATTGGAGAACATGTATAAATTGAAAGATTTTAATATCAAGAAGGATTCAACTATGCATTTGGCTTTGAGATTAATGTGGTGTCCGATGGACAAAACATAAATTAAATAAAAGAAGACAGTTAAAAGCATATGCAACTAGAACCAGAATTCAAAGACGTGATACTTCTACTGAAAAGCCCGACCAGTTACTGGAAGAATACGATAAGATGTTAAGCCTTGGATATAGATTGAAAAGGAGGAAAATTGAAAGATTGAAAAAACTATTTAATTTCTTAAAAATATATTTTAGTAGCTTGATATTATAAATTTACGAAATAACTTTTATTTATTTTATTATTTCTAGAAAGTTCTTATTATAAAAATTTCTACTGAATATCAACTTTTAGATTTTAAACTCTGTTTTTGTTTTACATAATTGTTTACTTTTTGTTTGAATTTTAAATCAAAAAATTCAAATAAGGGGGCGAATCGAAAATTTTAACGAACTCCTTAAACACTTAAATAATCTAGTAATGGCTTGTTTCCGCGATTGTTAACTACTGAAATTATTCTTATTCCTCGATTTAATGAAAAAAGTTTTATTTTAAAATAAAGAATCTCAATTTAAAATAAAAGAATCTTAATTTATAATTAAAAATAATATTATACAATACATCATACAACGACATACATACCATTTAAAATATTCTTCAAAACAACTAATTTTAAATTTATTGTATAAAGAACATTTAGATAAGTCTCATTTGAATTTTTATTGCAATCACATTTAGAGTCATTGCGACTCTCAGAAGGTCTTTCATCGTTTGTCTAAGTTCTAGTTTGTTTTCTTATTTCTGTTTTTAATCATGATTATTCGAACAATTTTTCTAAATCATTTTTTAAAATATTTAACTTTTAAAAAATATTAATTAAAAATAATAATTTTAACCATTTCTCAATAAAACTCTAAATAATAAAAATGTTATAAAATTATTAAAAATGCATTTAATTTAAATTTTACTAAAAAATATTAAACTGAATTTTAATTGTTTAATTAAAAATATGAACTTATAAAATTATTATTACTAACTTTGTGAATAGTCAATCACTTTTAAATTTAAAGTTTAAATTTAAATAAAAAATACCAATTTCCATCTGAGTGGGAGAATCACCATTCTAAATTCAACATACTTAAATCAACATACAACATCCATACATTCACACATTTAAACAATTTAAAATATTCCTCACATATTGTATTTTGAAATAATGAATTTTGGTCTTTTGGGATTCGGTCATTTGACACAAACCCGGTTACCTGGAACTTTGAGGTTTACTCCAACTTTTTCTTCTGTTTTACTTGTTGTACTGGTTTGTGCTGGTGTCATTGTGAATTCTCCAATTTATTCTGTCGCTTACAATTTATGATCCTGTTTAACGTACCTGGTCAGCCACCCATTCGTTTTATATGATGTTTTACACAGTGTACATGGAAAAAGTAATTGTTGTTGTTGTATCTCATTGGGCTAATCAGGATTAGCAAAAATGGACACCGAATGGTCCCTTTTGATGTATCTGTTCAGCTCCTTCTTTTCGGCAAACTCCTTGCAGCATTTTTCTACTGGGTATTAGTTATGTTTCTCTCTCTCGTTGATCAGCATCGGCACAGTTGTTCTTGTCCTATTGAGTCTTAGAGGTCAAATTAAAGAGTTTATGTATGTTTTCCTCGATAAAGTATGGTCTCTGTGAATGATGTGGTTAATGAAATCTCCATAAACCGCATCATATCAAAATAGCCATTGTATCTCAATTCGGAGGAATTCCGAGATTGATTACTTCTTTCTCCCAATGATCTTTTCCCATCTGATTCGTTTGATCATCTGGTACTCCTGTGAAGTTTCCATCTTTCTGTGGAAAGTAACTTTACTACTCGCGATAATATCCATGAGATGTGAGAGTGCAATGTTTAGGGTGTCCATATGGATTTTTTCAATTTTATGTTTCTTCATAATTATGCGGGTGCATAGGTTATGAAGGGCATGCAACTTCTTAATGTTCTTGTCCGCATTCATCCAGCTTTCACAGCAATTTTAGACTACGGAGAATATCCTCCAATACACAAGGATTCACACTTGTGACACTTATATTGGTGAACTAGATCACCTTTCATACTCAATCGTATTTTAGCTTTATTATAAAAATATTAATTTAATAATTTATTTATTTTATCTTTTATTACGGTATTATTTTATTATTTTTATCATTGTATTATTTGTTTTTTTGTTCAATTATCATAATTGTAAATTTTGATGTTATTGAAAATATTTTCTTATTTGTCTCTTAATTTTTATATATTTGTAACAAAAATTATCCAAAGATTTCCGAGCAGCAAAACTGAATATAAATTCTCCTTTTCCTGAATTTTCTTTTACATTAATTGTATGATTGGTACGAACTTCATAATTACTAATTAGCATTAGTCAATCTTTGAGTTTTGTAATTACTTAATGCAAAAATTGGTTTTATTAATTCATCATATATAATTGCCAGAGCTTTGCAAATACGATTCCGTACACTTTGGACACTTCTTCTCCTTCCTCAACGAATATTTCAACCTTAATTTAGTGATAATTTCCAAAAAAATATTAAATTTATGAAATGTTTTCAATTTTTTATTATTTTAATGAGTAAATTTTTATAAATATAAATAATAAATTTACTTTTAAAACTCCTTTAATCTTTCCATATCGAAAAATTATTAAACATTAAAAGAAAAATCAAATAATATTTTATTTTTTTCCTTTAGGAAGTTTAATAATAATTTAAAATATTTCTGATAATAATTGAAAATTTAAGTTTAAAACCTTCTTATAATAATGAATATTTATTTTTTTTTACAATAAATGTATTTTATATTTTGAAATATTACTTTTTGTTATCGTAAAAAAATATTTATATTTAATAAATAATTCTTTATCTTTAAATTTTGTATAATTTCTGATTTATAAATTTATATTTATTCAGAAAGAAGTAATTTTTTTGAAATGATTTCAAATAGAATGTTTAATTAATTATGTATAATTTCTAAATAAAAGATTGAAAAAATAATTTCTTTTTTATTATAATATATTTATTGTTAATTAAATAAAAATTATATTTAAATATATTTTAGAGAAAATAAATTTTTTAGTATAAAATTTAGAAAATAAACTATTTGATAAATTAAAAAGGTTGTCTCATAAATAATTTTAGATACATTAAAATTATGAATTTATTGCAAAAATAAGTCTTTTTTAATAGCAATTATAATATGATGTATGATATATATTGTCCACTCGAATTCTTTGCGAAATAATTTTCGTATGACAAATATTTTAAATTGTGTATGAATGCGGTGCGCTTATTTGAGTGTGCGGAAATCGGAATTGTGATTCTCTCACCCTGTTGGAAAATTGGTGTTTTAATGTGTTAGGAATTAAAAAGGCTATGAAAATTTTTGAAAGAAGGTTATATTAAATATTTACAAATTAAAATTTTTATATAATTAAATATGTAATGTTTGAAAAAATAAAATTACTAAAATTAAGAAGAGCAATTAAATTGATAATAATAAATTTTTTTTGAGAGTTTTTAATATAATATAACAAAGTAAAATTTATAATTTCTATGTGGAACGATTTTAAAAAAATTAATAAAATTAAATGAAACGATTAAATATTTTAAAATTTTTAAAAAATTTATGTCTGGCAATTTTTGTAAATAAATTGGTGAAATATTTCTCCTTATTTGACATTTGGAAAAGATCATCAATTAAAATAACATCCCCTTTTTGGAAACGTGAAGACCAGTTTTCATCAAATCCATTGATGATCTTAACACCTTTTAATTTACAAAATTCATATTCAGTTAGTCCACTTTCACCTCCTCCACCTTGATGCCAATAGATTCGTTTAAATTTGTTTTTAAACATGTCGTTTCTCTGCAATAACTGACATACAAATGTTTTTTTCCACTATCACTTGGTCCAACTATCTGGAATACAGCATTGTTGTTAAGATTCATTTTTAATTGTATGTGTATGTTCTCATTTTGTTTATAGTTCGTACAAAATGTGTTGCTATTAACCACACATTGTACGTATTTTACCATAAATTATTTATAATATCAATAACATGTAAAAATATTTATTAACGTACAAATCTTGAAAAAAATATTACAAGTTAGCCTGTTAGAATGCTACACACAAGTAAAACATTCCTCTGTTTATTTCCCAATTCAGTTTTAATGTCTTTAATGCATATGGTTCGCACAACAAGTTCTATATAATCTTCTTTGGTCAAAGGTTGATAACGTGGTATTTTATTAAGGAATTGTAAGCGATCAATTTAACCATTACATATTTCATTAGTAAGACGTTTAATTTCTGCTTCTAAATCTATTTTAACCTATGTATTAAGCTGTTTGTTTATAAAGTTAAAACTAATTTATAACAAGATATATTAACACAACAATACAACTTTTATCAACAACTTTTAATAATCCTCATTGTCTAAATTTAAAAATCACGTAATATCTTATTTTGGAAACACCTTATCAAGATAATCGCACAAACAAGGACCTTTTTTGTTTGAATTGTGTTTATGTTCAATTTCATCCTCTGAAACAGCTTCATATCTATTTATATGTTCACTTTCATCCTCATTGTCTGAATTCAAGAATGGGGTAACTTCTTCAGGTTTTGCTACCTCATCAAGACCTCTTCTGTTTTATCAGGGAATCATCAGCTAGTTAGTTCTAACTAACAAAAGACGCATGCGTTATATTTATTATTATTAGGTTTAATTTAATTTTATAAAATTCCGTTCATAAATCTGAGAAAATACTTCAAACTACTGTTTACATCACGGGTAGTGAACCTTTTCATATCTACTTCACACTTTTTCACTTCGATTTGTAGTAAAATATTCTTACTACCCATCTTTTCTACAGTATTGATAATTGATTAAGTAGGAAGATTTAGACAATTTATAGAGTTACAGAAAATTAAAAAATACAAATACAATATTTAAGTACACTAGAAAATATGTATCACAATAAACTGTATCATGACAAAGTACCTTATATACACTGTATCAAATGCGATTTACTTAAAAAACCAATGATAAAACATATTTCTATATTAGTTGATTAATACATTGAAATATATAGAAATATAGATTCCATTGTAATTAAATGTAATTGACTAATTGAATTATAAATGGAATCCTTGAGGTTGATGCTGCAAACTTAAATATATATTAAAATATTAAACGTGCATTGGAAAAAGCGAAATTCTTAATACATTTCATATTAAGTTTCTGTAAATTGTTTAGTCTATTGAACTGGATCAACGTAGAAGGATTCTAACTAGTAGTGGTAAAAACATAATAGCGAACAATGTGATTTTAATTCCTTTTGTGTGATGTTTTTTTTAAAAATTCTTATTTATGTGAATACAAAAAAGCAGTAAACACCTGCAATAGTGATAAGTTGGGCGATTAATACAAGAGCAAATAATCCGCATGCATTATTCAAGTCTTTTTATAGCTTTGAATTGTTGTACATCAAAACAAACGTATGTCTAAAAAGCGGTAGGGACCAGGTTGAATATCACTGAAATTACATAGTCGTAACATCATTTACTGCAATTGTAGAAAGCCATAAATTAGTCAGTCGAAATGACTGCACAACGGCCGTCGTCGTAAAATGAATGAATGATTTCAGATTTGGATACGAATGCTTTATTTATTTCTTAATTGTTTTAATAAAATTTTATGTTTAAAAAAATGACTAATATTTAATACTCTATTTTTATATATTTATTTTCTTTCTATTATTATAATCGATAAAATCACCCATTAACTAATGGCAAAATAAACATAAATATTTATTTCAAACTGAAGAATAAAAGCGGAAAGTAGAGAGACAAAAATCAATAGCAATAAAAGACTTATTACTTTTGTGAAAAAATAGAAAAGGCAATTTTTTCTTACTTTCTCCTTTATTTATTAGTAATAAAATAAAATAATAAAAGTTGAAAATTAGCAAAATATTTATATAAAAATTTTTATTCGTCTGTAATTTTAAAATTAAAATAAAAAATTCAAATTAGAAATTCTCCTATTTATATAATTTTTCTCTTCTTTTTCTTCTTCTTCGAATATGCAATTTATTAGTGAAATGAAATTTATGAATTGAAATGATAAAATTAAATTATAATTTCCCAATTTTCTAACATGCTACAATTTATCACGTTTTATTTAGAAATATTTAAAAAAAAGAAATTAATCTTTTAAAAGAAAATATTCAATTTTAAAATATTTTTTAATATCCTAGAAAATTAGATAAAAAATCTAGTCATATTTTTTTTATTTTTTCTAATATTTATTTTATTTAAAATTAATTAAATATTATTTTGTGAAAAAAATAATTAAGAAAAATATTTATTGTAAAAATTAAAAATAATTAGTAATATATCGTGTTTGGTACAGTCCCCGTGTTTCCACATAGACTGACCTTTGGTAGCAGAGAAGCAGGAGCTTTGAACCTCAGACATTTCGTGCCATGCCAATTTTAAAATAGTTTTTTTTCAACTGTTATCATCTTTTAGATTAAGCGAAAGCCTTTTTCTTATTAATATCAGATGAAATCAAAAGAACATAAATTTCGCTTATTTATTATCTCGTAAAACACAAATTGTTTCATAATCTCTTTAAAATTCTCTCTTACTAAAAAAACAAGAAAAGTAATCTTAAAATCACTATTATTCCACGTGGTTTGCTATGATTGGTTGACCAATCAGAGCGAGCCATTAGATTTAACTCATTTTTATTTACTTCACACCAATCAATCGGTAGTTCGGCCAACCCAATATTGACTCTTGATGAATCATCAACTGATAATAATTGTTCCTTTGAAATAAAATAAACAAAATTAACTTTTTTTAATTATTTTAACTTATTAATTTTTTTATTTTATTTAATTTATATATAAGTGTGGAGGGCGGCAATCCAGTCTTCGATCGTTTCCCTGGTCAGAAAATTGAGCATGGGCTTGTCAATTACGGACTGATCGGTACCCTCAAACCGACGTCGTCAAGCGGTCTCTCGTTCGTCGGATTGCCGACCTGCGACCAACTCGGGTCAATCGATTCTAGTCGATTTGTCATTCATATTAAGATACTGTTCATTGGACAAGAAAAAAGATGCAAAATTGTAAATAAAAATAACAATATATAATAATTTTAATTTAAATTCCGAAACATATACTTATATATTTTAATTTTAATTTGATAATATAATTATTGAATATTATTTATTCTTAAAAAATATATTGCATTTTAAAAAAATTCATAATGGCAATTTGCTATCGATTTGATTAAAAAATAAATTAAATTGAAAATTTAATTAATAAAAATTTTTGTCTTTAATTATTTAATCAAAGTTTTCTTCGATAAAGAAACAAATTGCAAAAGAAATTATTATTTATTGATAAACGATAGAAAGTAATGAAAAAGTGGTTTTTTTTCAAAGAAATCGAAATTTTTTTGGTTTCTTTTTTAGACGGAAAGAAAATTTAGATTTAAATGTAGAAAGATTAATTTTTTTAAAATACGTTTTAATTATTAGTTTTAGAATAGAATAAAAATTATAATAAATGATTCGAGATTTAGATTGTATTACGGTTGCCCTGATCCTTTTCATACTCTCTTACATTTACATGGAATAATCCGTCTTGACTTTAGAAGCCCCAGGGTAGAATATTTATATTATTTTCAAAACTATCTTTTTTATTTATTAAATTTGTTCCATCATATTTGTCAGATCTGTAACTACTGAAACTGTAAATTATTGGAATACCAGTTGAGAGAACATCTTAAAATAAATGTTTGAAATCTTCTAGGGGTTATTAAAACAAAACTAAGATCCAATTTTGTTAGCGTGACTTCTATAGTATAAATTTGGTTAAGGATTTTTTTAAAAAAACATGAAAATCTTTTTTTTATTTATTTAGTAAGTGACGGATTATCAGAAATTTAGTCACTTTTTAATATTCTAATTGTGATTATTATAAAGACAGTTTAGATGACGAAATAAATTGTTACCGAAATTGCCTTTGGATATCACGATAAATAAAAAGAAATAATTTGTTAATATAAAATAATTATAATTGTCAACAATTTTACAACGGAAAGAAAAACGAAGAGCAATGGTATAATTACATTGGAATGGGGAAAAGGTCAAACAGCTATAAGAACGAATAAAGAACAAATAAAGAACAATAAATAAATAGCAAAATATATTATTAGATAAGAAGGGCCAAAATGATTTATTGACCGATTGCACTAACAAAGCAGATTTTATAAAATAAAATCTCCGCTCAAATCTTAGGATCGATTATTTTGTGAGTCGGATACGTTATTTAATTATTTAAATTAATCAAATCAAAATCAATTGACTTGTAAAAATATTTTTATTAAAAATATTTATAAAAATATACACAATTACAATTTTTTTACAGGTATAAAGCAATATCCCTTTGTGACTTGTATGATATTATGTGACTGAGAAACACCGTTCTTCAATCTTGATTATTGAAATGTATAGTTATAAATTATTAATTAAATATATTAATGATGATAATTACAATTCTTTAAAAGTTAAAATATAATATTTTATTAAGAAGTTTTAATAAATTATAAGCGATGGTTCTCACCGACTGCCAAGGTAAACTGCAACACGCAAATCTCTTTAATTTCTCTTCGTTTCGCCAAAAGGAAGAATAATCAATCGCAATAATTGAATCAAGAAATCCTCAGGAAATGGCAAATAATTTTTCAGGAATTAAATAAAGAATTATCCGACACTGGTCTAAGCAAATACGTCTATTGTAAATTTTGTTAAGAAATTAAAATAAGAATCTTATTTTAAAACAGACGAATCTAATAAACCGGTTCAAAAAATAAAATTACTGTAAAATCTCTTAAATTTGTTTGAATATTATATAATTTTGTTTATAAATAAATTTTCGAAAAGTTTTTAAATTTAAATTATTATTATGTCTAAAGAAGAAAATATTTATGCTAGAAATGGCGTACCTAATTGTGAATATTACTTATTTATTACTCAACCATGATACGGTTCTGTTCAAACATCAATATTCTATATTTTTTAGAAATTATTTATGGATGAATCAATACATGTTAATAAAGGCTTAAAAAGACAATCTTAGGTCCCAAATCATCAATTGATTTAACAATTACGTCTAATGTACTTATTCCCATTATTTATTTGAGTGACGAAGAGAAGCTGGCGACTGACAGAAACTAACTTGTACTTAAACTGAAAACCATAAAAATTAGAATGTTAAATTACAAGTCCCCATTGCCAAACAGTAGTGAGGGACAGGTTTATGTGCGTCAGTTTATCTTAAACAATTGGCAATTAAAATTAGTAATTTTATCAAACAATAATTGAATTCCGACAAAATATTAAATCCCTATTTATCGTTGATTAAAGTTAGTAATAATCCCTCAATAAAATTCCTATAAAATTAAATGATGTTTCCTTACTTCCTTACATTAAATATCAAGATTCAATAATTATATGAACATCCTTTTATATCAAGTAGTATATATTATCTATCAAGATTACTGTTTCCTATATTAAAAATGATTTATGGACCCATGTTAAGATAAGGAGCCCCTCATTGAGCGAATGACGAATATTATTTAATATAAATGGATTATTAATCATAAAACCTGATTAGACCTTGCAAAAACCTTATCAACCATGAGATTAAAATGGATTTTAGTAAATCCATTGGAATTTGACGCTCTTGAATATTTTCTGTAGTTCTCATCTACAACCTTCTTGATTATTCATGGATATCGTTCTCATATGAATTGAAATTCCATTTAGACTCAATCGCACTTCAAACTATTAAGAGCACTGACATAATTATTATTAAAACATTTATTATCATTGAAATTTGAGTCATCCCCAAGATGATTCACCATTTGTCATCATTCTAATTAGTGCTATTTCTGAATTTTTTAAATCCTTTACCGAACAAATAAAAATGATGTTAAAATTGACTAAAAATTTAAAAAAATACCTTACTACATATGTAAATTAGGGCATTTAAACAAAACATAAAATTTTTAGTAAATATTTTTAATGATTTTTAATAAATAATAACTTTTAGTATTAAAATGGTCAGAATTTACGAGAAATTTATAATATACCAAAGAAATACAAAAAAAAGAATTTCATTACAAAAGTGAATAATTTATTAAAATTGCACCGCGATACTTATAATACTATTATTTATTACTTTTAGTAATAAAATTTTAAGTAAATAATTTGTTATTTTATATTACAATAGGAATATTTAAATCCAAATTAAAAGGCGCAATAAAAATCAAAAACGAATCCTCGCGACCTAATTTGGGGTCGCGACCCACAGTTTAATATACGCTGATTTAGAGTATAAAAGGGAAATACTGTCGGATAGTTAGGTACGCAGGGTTCGTGTTAGTTAGTCTTCTTTTATTCCGTTTTTAAATCAATAAAAAAGCACATTGTAAAGTTGTTTTAAGTCAATAGATTTTAAAAGGAAAAGATAAACCGACGAGAAATAAATAGGTTTAAAGTGAGGTCTAAAGATCTGAATAAGACAAGAATGAATAATCTAACAATTATTTATATTATTAAACAATCTTTTCATTTGCTGCTAAAAGGAAAAGCACGATTGGCTGTTGGAAGAAAACTGAATTTAGAATCTGTTGAACATCAAATATTTCTGTTTTAAAATACATTATGAGTAACACGACTGAGTTTTTTAACAATTCCACATTGAGTAAAAATGAGAGAATAATCTACCAGATTCTTCTGTTCCTAGGAGCTCCGATTATCCTCTCCGGAATGATATCGAGTGTTCTAAGTACGATTATGTTTTTTAGGGATTCATTTACTCCTCGTTCGACAAAATTCATATTACAAACTTTATCAATAACTGATTTTCTATTTTTGATTTCTGTCGTTTTTTACATCGAAATGAAAATTATCTACGTCCTCTATCCGCACTTGACGTATGTCTTAAAACCAATCAGGGAAAAGTTTATATTCAGTGATATTCTTGTGATGCTCGTTAACATTTCCGAATTGTTCAGAAATTGGTTGACTGTCTTAATCGGCATTGAACGTTATTTAGTGACCTGTCACCCCTTGAAAGTGGCCAAGTACCAAGACTATAATAAGTCACACCGTGCCGTTATAGCGATTGGTATATTTACAGTTTTGCTTCGACTGCCAATGCTTATTAGGCGCTTTACATACTACTCGGAAAATAGTCGAATGATGGAGATAAGTAAAAAATCCTTGGTTGCTCATCATATTATCGAAGCTATTTTTCAGTCCTTTCTACCAGTAGCAATTCTTTTCTTTTGCTTTGTCAAAATAACAAAAGCACTAAAAAAGTCGAAAGCCCTTCGACTGTTTCATCGAAGAAACGCCGTTTCGATTAAAAGGAAAATGCATATCACAAGAATGCTTATAATAATAATAATCCTCTTTTCTCTTTGCAACACTCCCCACATAACGTTCGTGATAATCAAGCAAACGAAATTCTCAGATCTCACAATCATGTCAATGATATGTTGGTTTTTTAGTATTCTTTATTCTTCGAGCAACTTTTTCGTTTACATTATTTACATGAAACGGTATCGATATATTATTGCCAAAATGTTTGAAAACGAATTATGTTGTTCTTGTGATACAATGGAATCTTCGGAGAATAGATACCAACTTGTGAGTAGTTACCACGAAAGGACGATTAAAACTTGTACATCAACATTCCATTAATTGAAATATGATTTCATACGACTGATGTTCCTTGCTATCTGCATGAATATGTACTAGTGAAGAGCTCAAGACACATGGTTTATTGAGAGAAGAAGGAAGATCAAATCAAGTTATGAACCAAATGTTATTAGATTCAGCCATGGAATAGTTGATTAGAAATGACTTCAGTGTTTTTTATTTACTTTATTCATATTATGAGTCTAAATTCAATGGATAAAATTCAGTTTATTTTTGTATTTTTAAAAAACATTAATTTCAAATTATATTGTGTAATTTATATTTATTCAGATAATTAAAAAATAGTTGCATTTTATTTTTGAACACAGAAAGATGCAGTTTACAGGAAAAATTTTTATTATTACTGACAATTAATTTCGATAGTATATCCGTTATCATAAGGTCATTAATACATTATGAATTTTAAATCTGCGTATGTAGGCAAGCAGTGATTGTGTAATCAATGAATAGTTGCAATCTCTATTTGTTTGTTTCATAGAGTATTTCGATTGATCAACCGTCTTTGTGATTTTGACGAAAGAGTTTCGACACATAAGGAGGTCACAGAGATATGATATTTATAAATCGAGTCTTGCGAACAAAAACATAATAGTATATAGCGTGGCCACAGGTTTTTAAAATTTTTCTGGAACATTTCTACAAAAATGTGGGCTAATTTTTATTGTTTTAAAAAACCGTAAAATTACAAACTATTTTTTTAATCATATAAAATGGTATTAATAATTTAGTTTTTATATTTTTCTGGGCTATGGATCTTCTTCAATAAGTCACAATTTCCTTTGATCTCCCTGTAAAACTCAGAACAGATAAAATCAGTGTTACATGGAATGGAAATACACGCATTTATCGCGTCTATTGTCAGCTGGCTTTCATCATATTTCCAAAATCTGTTTATCATTGAAAAGATTCTCTCAACTTCAACTGAAGTTCCTGCGACACTCATTGCGAATTCCACCAAAAACTCAGTATTAGTTATTTTCACGAAAATGAGTAAAAACTTTCGTCCACATATGCTCTGCCGATGCGTTTGAATTATTCCAATCAGACTTTTGCAGATTAACATATGGAATTAGTTGATTGTATTCGTCGTGAAGGAAACTTTCATCAATACTGCATGTGTTTCTGTGTTCAAGAAAGAAATCTTAAGATTTCTCAACTAAGCTCCAATCAGGACTTCTATAGAGGATCATCCAGTCAAAAACTTGAATTCCACCTGAGATATTTTCCCATTCTTGCAAATACTTGATAATGTCATTGAAAAGTCTTGAATTTGACTATTGACGACGTTTTTTGCTTCATTATTTAAAATTTCAAGCTCTTGTCTCGCATCCTGTGGCAAAAAACTTTGATCTCGTCGGTTGATTAATTTAGATTTAAAGGTTTGAAGAATGGCGTTGATTTCAAAACCAGCAATTTGAGAATGCTCGAGTCTCAAAATAACATCATTGATAACCTTGATTTGATTATTGAGGAAACAAAGCCTAAACTTTGTCGATTTGCAGCTGAAAAACTTTTGAATCACTGGTGGACATTTGTCGAGTGAAGCAAAATATTGCTTCAAAGGTGCGTAAAGCTCAAGGACTCGATTTAGAGCTGGTGATAGCGAAATAAATCGTGTTTTTGAATGAGATAGTGTCGGTTTGTATAAAACAACCAATTCCTCGCAAAGTGACTTGAAATTTTCGTTTCTTTTTGTGTGAATCATAAAGTATTTATGAATTTTGTACAAAGCCTTCTCAACGTCAATATCTAGCATCATACATGCTTTACATGTTGCATTGTGCATTACATGAACCTTGCGTCATGCACCAACAAGTTTACGATTAAGTTTCTTTTCAAGAATCCCCCAAATGTTTCCATCACTTGTTCTATTTAAACCACCAAAATTTAAATTTGTGTTATCAGTACTGAAGGAAATAATCTTATCAACAATTTGAAAATCATTTGCAATCTTTAAAATTTCCTCGACAATTGTTTCAGATCTTTCGTTTGTGATCGGAGTGAGTCCAATTCTCTTGCAGCTCACACCTTTGATGGGATCAAATGATCGTGTGATTATTGGAAGCATTTTTATATTTCCGTGATTTGAGGAGTCTGTCATGATTAAGATGAAGTGTGCATTGCTTAAGATGTTATGAACCTTTTCATCGATAAAAGGTGCAGAAACATGTTTCACGATTGCCGTTGTCTTTGTCTTGCCGAGAGAAAACTTAGGTTCAAATAAAACTTTGAAGAGATTTGAAGAACAATCGTTAGAACGAAACGAAAAATTGTGTTTAACGCTATGAAAAGCAAGAATTCCTTCTTCCAAAGCAATTATTAGCTCTTCAGTTGTCGATTCAATTTTTTTGAAGAATTCAGTGACTTTTTTCATGAGTTGGCATTTGAGATGGCTGTTTGATGGCGATCAGATTTTGAATGATCTACGATTGAAGATCTTCCACCTGAGGCAATTGAAAAAGATGTTGAGCATAAACTGCAAACGGCTCTTGAATCATTGCGCTCATCCTTCTTGATAAATTAATGTTGTTTTTCTCTTTTTTGAATTGCTCATTTTGAAAAATATGAGAATTTCTTAAATAAATAATTAAATTGATCAAAATAATCATACAAGATACATATACTTAATATACTTAGGATACGAAGCTCAATTAATTTACTTATCGATCAAAATTTACATATATTAATTAATTTAACTTGAGCAGGTTGAAACAGAATAAAAATTTAAAATAAGATTGTTGGCGCGGATTTTAAAAAAATACGCTACAAAAGCATATTGCTTATTAATATTAATAAATCATTATTTAAATTAAATAGCACTATAATTTATAAAAAGTAAAATTTTTTCAAATTTTTAAAAAAAATTGAAAATCGGGGACAAATCGTGTTCTTCGGGGACCGGGGACAAATGTTGAAAATTGGGGCCTGTCCCCGGAAATTCCTAGCAGATGGCCACGCTATAATAGTATCATTTTCAGAAACATTTTGTGACAAATATTTGTCATATGAATTTTAGAGTTATTAAAACCACCGACGCTAAGTACATAATTAGAATATTTTTTTAGACATTAAAATTACCACAGTTAAAGTCAGAATCAATTTGGTCTAAGGACCCTGTTCCGATTGTTCAAGTGAAAAAATAGTTAACAAAAGTAACAGCATCAATGCATATGTATCAAAAGTCTGTCATTTATGAACGAAGAGATTATCTCTCTCTCTCTCTTACAGTTATTATTATTTTTGTTGAATAAATTTTATTGAAAAATAATTACGCAACATCCTAATATCTGTTCTCCACATCTGGATTTCTTTCCACTACAATTGTTTAGCTTGAACAAGTTAATAAATAGACTATACACTTCGAATGAAGCTGAACAGCAATCATCAAATTTAGAGTAGTCTTTATTAAGTGAGAAATTATCGACATTTAAAAAACTAATGTCCAAGTAAGGCCAAAAATATCCCCAATGAGCTTTCGCCAGGCCTGAATTTTGACACTTAAATACAGAAAAATTATGTAATGCATTCTTAAAGTTTGTATTGTTGCTTATAAAAGGTAAAGATAAGTACCCTCTGTCTGTTTCGCATTGTATTTGATTCTTCATGTGCTCAGATCCGCATTGGAACACTTCTATAGAACGGATGTTCTCCATCCGTGGTACAGCCTGTACTATTACCAATAAAATTTGGAATTGTTTATTGCTTGAATCATTACAAACATTTGGGAAATACAAATTATAATTTTGAATGATCACTAAAATGATGAATAAACTAACAGTTACCTTTTCCGAAAATATTTCCAGAAATATTCTTTTTAAGTTCAACAACAGTTACATTTAATATTAAGTTAATCCTGATTGAATACTGTTATTTATTTTTATATATTAATTGTTAGAGTCTAAGGCCACTTTGTTGGGAAAAGTTTCTTTGATCACAACTCTTGATCGAAGATCGTGTCGATCCCGTAGAATCGTTTGGGTTCCGCAGTCGGTACAATGCTAGTGGACCATATATGCAGTGCAGAATGTTCATTCAGATCAGACCACTTCGGTTCCATATTCATTCCGAGGAAATCGGAATTCGATCAGTTCAATCCTGGTGGACCACTGCAATTTTGACGACGTGATTCATGATGAATATCTGTAATGATGAATAATTGTAACGAATAATTGTCTTTTCTATAACATAAAAGTTGAATTTGTTCTCAACACACATGAAAATTATCATTAAAGTACGATTTACTTTATGGTTTGCTTGCATCCACTGTGTCCCATCTTTTTATTTTTCATATCTTAGAGATGATTTTTTGGTTGAAATCTAAAATGATCGCTATTTCCTACAAGAAATCTGTGGTTTTCTGACATAATAGTTTATGAGAAATTGAAAATTATACAAAAATATGATTACAAAGTAATACAGGTTTGAATAATTTAATAGTTTGATGGTAAACAACACTTTACCAGATAGATGTAGGTCTTCTCCCCACGGCAGCAGCATATGAACTAACTCATGCGGCACTTACCCGTAATTAATGACTCATAGAGACTATCAGGAGCTGAGTCGGTGAATCATACAGAAGTACTCAACTGATCATGGGCCCCACCACGTGTTTCCACGATCACGCTCAGAAAGCATGCTTTTTTAAAGATGTGAATTGCAGGCCCTGGCCTCCGTACTATTTTAGTTAACACGCGAACAAGACAAGCTTCGGACACTTTAGCCTAGAGATGAGAGCTCTAATTTCTCAGGGAAACCTCGTGGAGGTATATCCGACAGCCTTAACACAGCGATCCTTGAACCAGATAGATATAATAAATCGACTAATATGGGTTAGAATACGTTTCCTTTATAATACATCTTCATATGTAAATGTAGATGCTCTGGCAAATATGGCTGCGCCCTATTAACTTTAGTGGTACCCTCCAATGAATTATACCCTTCCTTTAAATATACAAGCATTTTATTTCTATTTACACATACTTATCTTTTGAACTAAATGTAGTCTCAAAACTGAAAGTTCTTAAAATAGTCTTGATATTCGAATTAATTATTCAGTGTCAAAAAATAATAATTGATATATGATCACTTTATAAAATAAATTTATAATTATTTGATGATAATCAGGAAATTAATAATCACAATATAAGTTAATTACTTATCCGAAATGAACTCAGAAAAGGAAGTCGAAAATTAAAAGTGATACTTCTACAAAGGAGTTTGAGGACTCAATCATGAGGAAATATCGCTTCAAATTATTTGTGATTTCTTTATCTTTCCGATTTCAAAAAATATAATTTATTATTTTCAATTTTAAATTATTTGAAACATTTGTAATACTAATAATTATTAATATTTTCGAGATTTTGTTAAGTTCTGGAGACTTTTTCATATTATTTATTCCACAAAATCCCAGAAATAAAATCATGTACTCATTGTGAGTTCATTGAGTCCTTTGGCCAGTTTTAGAGACTTAGGATGATGGTTTCAATCCTTTTTAAATATTCTCAATCCTTAAAGATCCAAGTAAAAGCCTGAAAATAAATAAATAAATTGTACCTTAAGTTCAAGCAGTACCGAAATCATAGTTGTATAACCCACAAATTTTTCATTTAAATAAATATATTAAGTCGTCTGCATGAAATGAGTAGAACTAAAGTCAAAGTTTATTTATAATTTACAAATACAAATATTTATTTCATTCATCAAATTATACACTCATATGATCGACACTCATTTGTCATTTGAGCGGCAGCTTGTTGAGGCTATTTGGATAAAAATTTGGTTGGGAAGAATTTATAAATTCTTGGAAGGCCATTTTTACGACATCTTCGGAATTGAATTTTTTCCTATCAAAAAGTTGTTAAAATTGAGAAAGAAATGGTAGTTAGTCGGTGCTAGTTCTGGTGAGTATGGATGATGATGCAGGCGTTCCAACTCAGGTTTCTGTAGGTTTGTCACGGTCTTATGTGAAGTATGGGGTTTTGTATTGTCGTGGAGCAAGATGAGAATCGACCTGTTTACCAAACACGACTGTTTTTCTATGAGTTTCCGCATCATATCTTCCAATTGGTTGCAGTAGACATCTGCTGTGATCGACGAAACAGATTTATGGAAGTCTTAATGGATTACACAAACGGCGACCCCCAAACACTCGCCATCAACTTCTTCTGATGAGTGCAGTGCAACCCAAAATTTATATATCAAGAGATTGTATTCTACATTTGATAAAATTTTATCAATAGACAAGGTTTACAATCCAAAAAAGAATAGTAAGGTATGTGAAGGACAAAATGAAATTTGTTTGTTTCGAAAATTATATAATTTTTAAATGTTCTTAAATATATTTTCGAAAATAATGTAAAAATAAACGTAAATGAAATAAAATATCAGGATTAAACAACATCCTGTTTGGTATCAATTTAGTTCGTGTATAATTTCTTAAATCTAGTTTTCTTAAAAGCTAAATATATTTATAATTGATAAAAATTAAATTCTACATTTATTTCTATTTAATAATTATTCTTTTGAAAATAAAATCGTTAAAATATATAAATAATTTAATGATAACATGTAGTAAAATTCCAGAGGTACATTAGAAAAACAAATCAACTCAAGCTCCAGAAATGATGAGCAACCTCTTGAACCTTTGGGAAATAAGGTTGGACGAAAATAGAAAATAATTTTCAAACTTTTTGGGATATTTACATGGTAAAATAATATGAAACCGTTCTTATGTCCAAAGATTATATACAATGAAATCACACTTGAAAGATATGGAATTTAATACTTTTAGTATATATAATTTACACTTTTATTAGGAATTTTTCATCATTTCGTGAATCTCTACAGCCTGCAATCAATTAGATTTAAACAAGTCTAGATAACAATAGTCAATATGGCAAACATATTTTTCCTGATTTCATCAGTGCAAAAATGATAGACAGGCACATTTGATATTAAGAAATTAAATTATGAATTATTGGAGATATCATTTTTGTAGTCGGCCGTCAGTACTCGACAACCACAAACCGGATAACATGATCGTGTAACTTTTTGGTACCGTTCCGTACTTTCATTCGCTGTCTCCTCTGCCGCGTGGCGTCACTGAGCCGATGCGCCCTGTGGTGATCGAACCGACGACCGCAACCTATAGTGGATTTGACCAGAAACACCACATGTACCAACGAGCATTGATTTAACCGTGAAAATATCATGCATTATGACAAATAAGAGGAAAAGGATATGAGAAAGCCGTATTATATTATTTATTTCGTCAAATACTGTTAGGTTGGTGTAGTGATCACCAAATTTTAATGTATTAACTAAATAAATTAATTAACAAACTGTAAATAATAAAGAAAAAAACAAATACTTTTGACAAATTTAAAAAGAAAATTTACCTTAAAAGAAAAATTTTACATTTTACAAAATTCTTGATTTCTAAACCTTTTAAAAAATAGAAAAATCAAAGAAAAGTATATGTTTATGCAAAAAGAAAAGTGAACCGAAAACGCAGAGCTATATTTTCAACAAATTATGATTAAAGAAAAAAAATGTCGAACTAAAATTAAAAATACTTTGTTTTAATAAAAAAACAACAAAAAGCGAAAAAATATGTTAGGGAACCACGCTGAAACTACATACAACTGTCGATCAACGTCAAAACTTGGAACAGCAAGAGTGTGGATGTACAAAAAAATTGTTCATGTGAATAAACATTGACAACTAATCTAATTCGTGTTATTTATTTTCGATGTAGTCAATTATCGCCTACTAATGGTTTTTGGAACACGGGCGGGTGTGAGATTGCATGTTTATGTCGCCTCCCCTCATCATAATCATTCTTTGAGTAATGCATTGACCGCATCGATTACTATATCGGGCGGTGTCGAACTCGGTAATCAAGAAGCGGGTGGAATCTCGGATCAGCTCGCCAAAGGGAACAACGTCCGAACGGCGGCTCTTCGTCGTCCGTGTCACGGTGCTCGCGGGTGTGGTGGCGACCCTTCGAACTTTCGAGCGCCATCAAAACATGATAAATTTTATCTACCGACAACAATTCCTTTTCCCCTAGCATTTCAGCCCCCAGCCCTTCGGCGCGCCTCGATCGAAGCTCGGAGCTCATCCCTGGCACTTCAAACCACAACATTTACAGTTGGGAATTAACTTACATTCTAAATCAAAAAAAAAGAAATTAAGACTTGCCAAATTTATTCAAAACTACAACACGTTAAATTTGTTATTTAAACAAATTTTCATTTCTTTATTTTCTTTTTTTATTTCTATTATCTATTACTTTTTTTTAATTTCGATTATAATTCGAAATTTTTAAAAAAATAAAATTCATATTTCCGAAAATTAAAAAATTAAAAACAACAATCTCTTATAACCCCGCACGCAAGAATTATTTAATTTTCTCCACATTTCTTTCACATGCTTTACTAGACAAATCTTCAAGAACATATCTTCTATCATGTACTTTTCTAATGATTTTATATGGCGAATCGTATCTCCCTTGATCTTTTCTAGATTCTACTTTTACTAATACCTAATCTCCTGGGAAGAATTGTCTTCGCGTGATAGGCTCCTTGTCCAGGTCATATTGAAATATTTTGCTATCTTTTTCCATCCTATTTCCCCGGCTAATGCGTCTTCCGAACATGATTTCAGCTGGACTCATCCCAATAGTCATTTAACCCGTGTGGTATTTAACGAGTGACCATACTCGATCTCCGGTAGAATCTCTGCCCAGTCTGAACTTCTTCTTTCATGCAATGTTGCATTTATCAATTCTCTCACTGTACGGAATTGTTGTTCAATTTTTCGGTTTGTGTTTTGATGATATGGGCTGGAGAATCTAATTTCGAAATTCTGTTTCTCTGCGAACTCTTTCATCTTTTTTGATTCAAAAACCTTACCGCAATCCACATTCATCGTCTTTGGAGAACCAAATTTCAGTATCTAATTCCGCATTATTCCTTTTATTATTGACTCTTCATAAGTTTCGATATTGCTAATAACGTAATGTATTTACTGATCAATGATGCCTAGAATATATTTCTTTTACTCAGAAGTCTATTTCAACGATCCATAAATATCCACATAAATACATTCAAAAACCTCGGTAGCTTCTAATTTTATCGTGTTCTCTTTTGTCTTGGCCGTATATGTTTTATACTTTTGGCATGATTCACATCTGCGTACATTTTTTTGATCTTACCCTTTATCTTGTCAAAATCCTTAGAGTCTCTTAAACAAAGCTCAATTTTTCTTGCATTCGCGTGTGCCAACATCTGATGGGTTTCCCAGATAATATCTTCGAGTGACTTTGTAGTTTCATCTTCCGATACAACATCCAGTGCACGAGTCTTTTCTTTCTTAGCTTCCTATTATTGAACATATCAATAAAAAGGAATTAAAATTATTGGTAACTTGCTTTAATAATGATTATTTTAATTATGAAGTACCAGTTCCTACTTATTGCAATAACCATGTAAAACATCAATAGTGTATTCAAATAAAAAGCTACTATGCATCAGACAGTCTCAAATTGGTTCAGAACATTCGCGAAAGGTAATTTTAACATCATTAATGCATCTCGTGGTCGCCCAGAAACACATAAACAGTCGGATCCATCACAAAGTGATCATGATTTATCGCTGACATTTGTCTTTAAAAAGCAAACAATACTGAATCACTTGGCTGAAATAGGTAATATGAAAAATTTTATGGACTCCTTGTCAGTTTAATAAAAGCAGAAACAAAAGCATTTTATGCTAACTTAATAATGCTTTCTCGTTATAAATGCGATCAAGTTTTTAATCGAATCTTGACAGGTGATGCAAAGTGGACCCAATATGAAAATCACGAACCTTCAGCAAACTGGGAGGACATTAACCTGGGTGACAAGCACTAAAATATATTCAAAAGTACAATATTCATCAAAATAAGCTATTTGATGGTCTGCCGCATGTTTAATACATTATGATTTCATGAAACCTTGTTCACCCATCAGCATATGTCTACATCAGCCCTATTGGAAGATATTATGCGTAAAATCATAGAAAAATAACCGCGTTTATTAAACAGGTCGACTCACACCAAATTGTTATTCAAATGGCCTCAACAAGCTGCCGCTCAAATGGTAAAAGTGTGTCGATAATATTGGTGCATAATTTATCAATATTATTATTTATCTATAAACTTTGACTTAACTTCTACAAATTTCAGACTTGACGACTTAATAAATTTATTCAAATGAAAATTTTTGTTGGTTATAACACATTCATTTAGATACTGCAATGACTTAAGGTACAATTTATTTACTTATTTTCAGGCTTCTACATTGCAAATTTCGGATATAATTTATAATATAGATAATTTTTTATCCAAATTAACGATTTTATTTATTCAAAACTTATGCTTGATTTATATTTAAGCAATTTATTTACACAGCTTTTATGCAGAAAATCGATCGGAAAATTCAATCCCAACGAAATTTGTTTGCTTTCGCCCATTATATTTCATGGAAAAAATAAAATTTTGACAAAAAATAAATATTTTGTATCATAAAATAATATATTTATCAATTAAAAATTTCAAAATAATTGAAGAAGAATAAAAACCGGTTGGGATTACTTGTTTATTTGTCATCAATGTTTCGTTTGGACGACTGCTCCTTCCTTTCGCCCGTCGAAAGAGGTGTTACAGCTTCCCCGTTGCGTTTGACATCATTATCGCGATTCTTTAAACTGTCACTTCTACTCCTTTGAAAGTCATTTTATTCGAATTTTTTAATTAAAGATTTTTTAATGTTATTTTAATATTGAAAAAGAAATAATTTTCATTCGACTTGTAATTTTATATAATTATAAAAATGTTTTTTTTCTTTTCCCGTTACTTTTCACCATTAGATAATTCCACTTAATGCATATCCATGATATATAGGTAAGGAGAGACTGTTGAAGAGTCAACATCAATACTGAAACCTTACAATCGGAAGCCCAACACTCTGAGAGTCGGGATTTCCTTTGATTCCTCTCAGACATGGGAACCTACTGCCCATCCTTTTGATATTTGTCTTCACAAAAATATGAACTCATTAAGCTATGCTGTAAGGGAATCTCCGTCTTATGCATCAGGGTCATTTCTTTCTCGATACTAGGAGGAATATAGAACTTTTTGAAGTATATTATTCAATTTTGTTTTAAGAGAAAATTCATTTGGGAAGAGCGGAATTTTAAAAAGTTTTTGTGATTGCTTCTCGACAAACCAAATTTTCAATTGATCTATACCTCATTTGGACTCGACGTAAGTTTAGCGTTACAAAAATATAAACTCATTATAATGATTCTCATTAATTATTTAAGTAATTAATAAATTGTGATATTTTATTTTTGAACACTTTAATACGCTGTATAAAGAAAAGATTTTTATTATATTGATTTATATTCGACCGTCACTCCGTCTTCGCTCAGAGCGACCGATTGAATGGTTGTAACTCTCGTGAAATCGTCTTCAATCATATTGTTTTACATCGATATAGCTGTTGATTTGAGGGTGTGACAAAGTTCTTGTTCGTCTTTCGAGTGTCTGTGAATCGAGCATAGCCGGTTTATGCACTGGCAATAATACCAGCCTTCCTGAACAAAAAACCGAAGAAGATGGATTTACCGTGATAGTCGTGGGCAATTATACTCATATTCCGAATGTTTCGTTTTTGGTACATCAGTAAACTGATTTGTTCGATTGTAAAATTGATCATTGTTTTCGATGATCAAGTTTGGGAATTGGAGTTCGAGCAGATCTAGAAGCTCCTTCAATAACTCACACAAAAAGAACTATTGGTATTTCTATATTATTTGATAAATGGGATAACATAAAATATATTCTTTGTTGCACTTCTATTTGTCACTGATTTGAAGCATGAGAGTGCACCCTAGCCTTATATGTATCCTTTTTTCGCGACTCCAAAATTTCAAAAAGTCGTCTTTATTGTACACATAAGAAAATTCTTCATGAGAAAATTTCAAGTTTTTTCTTTTTGATAAAAAAATATTGCTCATATGGATAATAAAAGGATTAATTCTAATAATTCTTATACCATACAATATTTTCAAAATAGAGTTTTAAAAAATAATTTGTTTCATAATTCAAGTTAAATTAAAGAATAACTTGAAAATTTAAAAACGGAATAAAATCAAATAATATAACTCTTAAATTAATTTAATATATACAGTGCGTTCCAAAAGTCTGTTCGCACCCATTGAAATTTTGATTTATGCTATTTATTAAAATCAAAACTTGAAAGCCAATTGAAAACGTTTATTAATTTCGATGGTTTAACCGTCATCGTCAGAACAAATGATTTTTCAAACGAAATTTACTTATATAGTGCAGTTAATGATTATGCAATCAATACGTAATCAGTACATCATTTAAAAACTCTCAACAAAGTTGTAGAGATTGCAGTTTGAACGTTATTAAATTTTTTAATTTGTTTAAATGCTTTAATTTAAATAATTTTAGTAAATTTAAAATTGAAATATCAAAACCATCTTTTTTAAGATGAATTAATTAAATGTCTATCTTTTAGATTCAATGACAACTCGAAATATAGATATAAGGTTTAGGATTATTATTGTAGAATTAATGAACGAGGGTCATTCAACGGGTCGGATACAAGAAATTATGAAGGTTAGACATGGTATTATTGTTTCAAAGCGGGGCATTCAAAAAATTGTACATAAGTTCAAGACATTAGGTACAAATGAAGATAAAAAACGTAGTGGACGGACCTTCAAATTACCAAAACGTTCTGAAAGAATTATTCGCCGTATATGCTTGAAAAATAGGCGCATGTCGATAAGTAAAATAACAGGAGCTTTCAATGCAGCTGGAATGATACATGCATAACTAAGTACAGTGAATAGAATTTTGATAAAGTACGGCTTAAAAAGTCATTATGCTGTTTGCAAGCCTTTATTGAATGGAAAGCAACGAAAAAGAAGAGTTGAATGGGCTCGGGATAAACAAAATTGGGACATCGATAAGTGGTCGAATGTAGTTTTTAGCGATGAATCTATGTTCCGCACATATAGCCACACTTGTAGCGAAATCGTTAGAAGGTTTGACAATGAAAGGCTTAGTCACATTTGTACTAAGAAGGTTCTCCAACACGGTGCCCAAGTTTATGTATGAGGGATCTTTCACCAGATTTGGTAAACAAAGAAGATAAATATTCTTGATTGGCCTGCCAACTCACCAGATGTAAACCCAATTGAGAATTTGTGGGGTATTATAAAGAGAAAAAATAAATAATATGGATACTTTGAATTCAGAGAAAATGTGGATAGAAATACAAAAGTTATGGTACAACATACCAAGTTCTTTATGTCGTCGACTTGTCGATTCAATGCCGCGAAGGGTGTCTTCAATCATCAAGATGAAAGGATACCACACAAAATATTAAAAATAACAGTTTTATTTGTAAATATAAGTAGGGGGAAAATGGGCATTCTAGTGCTAGTGTCATAAATCGATATCATGTGTTTGGTGCAAATTTTGATTCTCTATTTCAATGTGCAATTAAAATTTTCATATATTGATTACTTTTCTCTATAATTAGTATAATGTGCAAATTTGCACAATTTGCACATTGATTTTAAAGGTACAAGGAAGCAGAATATCAAAAAAGTGCTCATGCACTT
>MQRK01235833.1:5546-18541 GCA_001938485.1 Girardia tigrina
AGAATTTTCTGAAATGAAATTTAGTAAATATTTTTCCTATTTAAAGGAAAGTCGACGCAGTCGACAAATTATAATCGGCCATTAGGCCATTGATAAAAAAATAAAAATTTAATATCGGCCTAATGGCATGTCAGAAATATACGGCCTGAATGGCCTGATTAGATATTATCGGCCTAATGGCCTAATTGATTTATTGTCCTTAATGACCTGATAATTTTTTTAAAAAAAAATTTTAAATAAATATATTTATATATTATAATTAAAATATATATTTATATATACTTATATATATATATTTAGCTCTAGTATAAATAGAGCAGTAATTTTACAAAATAAACAAGCGAAATAAAAAAAGCAAAAAAAATTTTAATATTAGATTCCTGTATAGGATCCAACAATTATTTTCATATATTCTAAAAGCTGTATAGCACATTATATTCTCGCCTCCAATCATTCAAAAGTTGTACAATCCTTTGCTCAAGATTGTAATTGTATATTGAAATAAACGATTATTGAAAAAGTTTTGTTATTTACTGGAGTCAAGAGTTCATCGAGATTAAACGTTGGGTCAGATTATTGAGCGCCGAACACCAAACAAATCCTTCTGATTTTTTTGTGTTCAAATTTAATTCAAATTAAATACCCAACAATACTCTATAACTGTCTAACAACTGATCGGTAACGAATTATCCTATTAATTACAATTCCCGAGATTAGTCTTTTGGAGCATAAAGTAACAGTTATTTATTTACACTAACTGCGTGATTTCTACAGATTTATCTTGTCCGGCTGTTTTTTAGAGATTAGATAATTTAATTATATTCTATTGATCTTTAACGCTCATTATTTGATTCATTAATTGTGTTAAAGCTACATTACGTTAAAATAACGGATTTACCAGTCAATCAAATCCGGTAGATCTGTTATTTTACATTTGTAATTATTTTACAGTGTAATGAAAAATGAGAACGATTGAATCTCTACCTTCCATTAACTAAATAAATTAATGAACACAAAGTAATCAGATACCTTTATTATTTAGCATAATAAACATCATGCTGTTGTAGAATTAGATAGTCTAAATGTCAATTCATTTGGTGGTATGGAAATAAATAGATTGGGTTCCTGAGTTCCAAATCAGCAATAAACATTTTTTCTGTACCAGTAAAAATGCGTCAACTGGAATCTTCACCATGAGGTTTGTTGAACAAATATTGATTCCATGTTTAGACTGTTACTAAACATTCATCAGGTGAAACTCACAATGCGAGTGGTTTAGGTGCCGATAGTTTGATGGAAATTCGTCGGCGACAGTACCATGTGAGACGAATTTCCAGTACCGACTAAACAAGAAAACCGGATAAATGAATAATGATCCGGAAGGATGCGTCACAGCTAATGTAGTGGAAATCAATTTGTTGATTTTCTCAATGCGACAAAAATCCACTGACATTGATTGGTATAGAATACTTCAACACTGGATTGGAACGATATAAATCTATTATTTCGACCTTTGATTGACACATTATATGTTTGCATTGTGATATAATCCAAGTAGTATTGGACTAAGAGTTTGATTGGGGAAAAGCGTTTTTTGAACTGCACTATTAGAATAGCATAAATTAATAAAATATGATTATTTATATACATAAAACTAACATTGTCATAACATTAAATTATTTTCCAATAATTTTTAAAATTGCTACATAAAACTTCAAAATTATTTATTTCAACATGAGATTTACAATGTTTACAAATAAAATAAATATAGAAAAGCAGATAGCAAAATTTTTGAACGTTCCATTAACATGTCAAAATTGTTACGTTTCAAATTATTTAAATTTGGTTGTCCATTAATTGAAATTCGCTCTTTGATTTCTCAATCAAGAAAGGGCCATTTTCACTTATTTATCTGAATTTCCAATTATTCATAAATTTTATATATTGCAAAAAAATCAATCGGTGATAAGTCCACGAGAAAAAATCGTCTGGTGTTGAAACTTCCGTTCATCGGCAAAATCATGTTTTGAAAATTGCATTGACAAATAAGCGTCGCTATAATTTAATCGTGAGTTATTTTACTGCGGTAATTTATACCAAATCAAAATCTCTAGAAAAATCAACGTGATTTAAGAAGTATAACTGAAAAAATGGTGTTTTTTGATTAAGATAAGATTTATTACTTAGGGGTTGTTCATAAATTATGTCACACGAAAAAATGACTTTTTTAACCCCCTCCCCTCTTGTCACAACATATCACAAAATCTGAACCCCACCCCCCTTGTGATGTCACAAAAAAGTCGTTAAATTTAATAAAAAAGATATAAATAAAATAAAAGATATAAATAAATAAAAGACATTAATAAATAAAATACGATTGTTCGATTCGCATGAGGGGCATAAAGGCAACCTCAAATTCGAAGAATTTAAGAACAAAAATTATCTCGACGAAATATCTAATGAGAATTTTATACCTTCCTGGGTGTATTGGTTGAAACTACTCAGATATTGTCAAATACCAAGGATAATTTACCTTACTTGTTATATTTTTCTGTATACGTTATTAATTGAGATGATTTTGTTTTAATGAATTATTTTGAAAATGAAAAATTTGGTGAGAATCTGAAAGTGATATTCATTTAATTTTGGAAATTGGACCAATTGGGCAAAAATTATGTTATTTTTGTGAAATAAACGTTAAAAAAGTGATGTTATTCCAATTAGTAATCAAATTTGTGGGATACCGCCATTGGTAGTGAAATGTATTTTGTCAGGGTTTGGACATTGTGAAAACAAAGAAATGCTAGTCAAGAAATTTGAACAAATATTAGAAAGCTTTGATGATGATATTATTGCATTGAAAGATATTTTTATCACACAGAATCTTCACGATCAAATCGATATGGAGCTTCCTTATGATAAAAAACCGGTTTGTGAATATTACAGATTAAAAGTTCGTTGTTTCAAAGGCTCAAAATGCATGGACCGTCACGTTATGCATTTAGATATTGAAGATGATAATGAATTTAATTGGATAAGATCAGTTTCATATATGAACAAATCATTTGAAAGGTATTTGAGGATTGGATCAACTATCGCAAGGAGAGTTAGCTCAATTTATACTGCTGGAGTGTTCCATGAATATTCAACTCACGGAAAAAATGGATTTGATCTTGAATCTTCCGATCTTAATCATACGGATGATGATAAAAAAATCAATTCTTTCAAATAAATTAAAATTCAAATTAAATTTGAAGTTTTTAAAAAAATTTTCACGAAACAAAAACGCCATTCCATTTGTTTTACTGAATTCCTTTATAATACAATTTGAAACAAAGGTCAATAAAATGCTGGATTTAACTTCTCTATGCGTCATTGTATTTTTCAAAATGTTGGTCAAATGGATACTCAGAATGTTTATTCGCAACACGCCTAATGTAGAAGATATTAAGATTACGTTGTGTTTCTCCCCCCTTGCCTCGGAACCTCTGATTTCCCAATCCCGGGACCCCGCAGCCATACTGCGCCAGCTCTCATACCAACAACGACAGCCGAAATTTTTAACGGTTGTCAGTGATTTATACAATATGTTTTTCGGAGGAAATGGTTGTCGAAATCGTGGTCCGAAAAAAGGAAAAGATACGGTTCATCAATTAAATGTAACTTTAGAAGAGCTTTGTTACGTACAAGGGTCAATTTTATATTTCCCAAACGTCGTAACAAAAGGAGAAATAAATAAGTCTCCTGACAATCGATTTATATAAATTGGAATTTATAAATCAATCAATAGAATAATGAATAAACAACGTGAGACTTCTTTTAAAAATATTTATTAAAATGTTTATAAAAATTTTTACAAATTACAATTTGTTGAAAAAGAAAAATATAACAATATCCCTGTGTGTAATGTAAAAATATTATGGAACTGGGAAGCACCGTTCTCCAGTTACCAAGATAAAGATTATAGATAAAGATTATTAATTTAATATAATTACGAGAATTATTGATTTTAAAATATATTAATTTTAAAAGAAATTATCTTAAGAAAAATTTATGAGTAACCTTTCACCGAAAAAGGAATCTCTGTCTCGAAATATCAGTCGAACGTCTCCACACGATCAAAATCAGAATCCGAGAGTTTATCACAAATAATTGAGGTTAGAAAATTGTCGTTGAATAAATTCAAAGTCTATCACGGATCAATCGAATTAAAAGTTGGCCACTGTGAGAAAATATAACTAATACGTTTTAAGAAAAAAAGAAATGACGTTTACCGGTGAGAAAATATAACTAATACGTCTTGAGCTGTTTTTATTGAGTTTTTTATACTATCCGTAAAATCGCGTGGCTTAATGTAGTCACGTAACAAAACAAGCAAAATCGCGAAGTATGCGTAAGAAAGATAATTTTGCGCGTGGTCACACAAAGTTGAGCACTGAGAAAGAAATTGTGCGTGGCAAGGCTTTGAACGCGTACGGTGATGCGCGTTCAACAAAAGAATATGCCTGGCTTAAGAAATAAAATATGTGTGGCCGCGCAAAATGAGGACGCACTATGCGTAACAAGAGCGCATAGTGCGTGACGAAGATAATAATAACATTAATAATTTTAATAAAATAAATAAATATCATATAAATTAAAGTTTTATTTTAATAAATAATATATATAAATAATAGAAACAAGGCACGCATCACATAAAATAAAATGACAAATATTTTCATATTAACACAAACAAAATTCACTATAGTTGAAAATAAACAAACGAAATCAACAAAAAAAAGTTTATATTTACATTACCCCAACAGCTTTATAAAGGGAACATGAGAAAAATAGCAATCACTAGGAATGTTATTTGCAATAAATGTAATGGCAGAGGAGGTAAGAAGGTTCAGTTCCGAAATGCAAAAAATATCTTTTTCAAACTTCAACATTGTCATATTTTGAACATTTAACTTAATTTGGCAAAAGCTGCAAACATTTATCACATTGGCGCATTCACAACAAAAAAGATGACCACATTCATTTCTTTTTCCAATTACATTACTGAAACAAATCGAACAAATTTTACCAAGCAATTTTACTCTTTCTTTTTCGCCACATACCTCAAAAAAGATTTCTTTCTGGTGCCGCAGTTTGTCATCAATCATAGCTTTTTCGTTACATTTAGATTTTATCGCAAAATATTTTCTCATAAATTTATATAATTTATTGATTGTTGTTTTTATTTAAATATCATTAGCATCCCATTTTTTATCTAACATGTATCTTTCGAGTATTTCTTTGTTTTCAGAATAACAAGCTAAAACGCAGTGCTGAATGTTTCTTAAAGAAATCGATTTGTTTGGGGATAGAAATTTTCCAAGGTCATTTAAAATAATTTTTAGAAGTATTTCATTTCGTTTTTCCGAGTTTTCAATATTCAAATTAAAATTTTTGAGAGTAATAATTCAATAATTTCATTGTTGTTTTTCTTAAATGTCAAATCAAGTAGTATGGTACCGATCGTATCTAGACTGTTAAAGTTACATCCTTCTGTAAGTAGTATTATCTGTGTATTCATGCAAAACTGGACTTAACATAAAATTTACTAGTACAGACCAATAGATAGAATTCTATTACTGTTTCGTATTTTGTCTGGTTTAATTTGATATAATGTTTTCAAATTTGAGCTAAGGCTTCTCTAAGTTACATATGGTGTTCAATCTATTCTTAATCTATTCAATAAAGACTAAGGTAGCTTATTTAAAACCAACGACATTGATGCAGGCTCTTTGTTTTATCATGAAATTTAATTTAATTTTCTGAAAATTCGAACCCATAGAGTTAACGATTGATCGAAAAAATTGGGAAGAGATTTTTTTTACTGCACCGGGTTTGTGGCACCATCGTCATCTGATAAAACATAACTCTTCAACATTATTGTTTTCTGTAGGTATTGAATTAATATTTAACTAAGAATATCTCTTCTTACGCCAATTATATAAATATATTTCATTTGGAAAAAAAATATATCTTTAAAAATAAAAAGTGAGCCAATCAAATGAATATACAACTTTTAACAAGTCTTGGGATGTTATGAACTCTTTTTATCCTCAAATTGAGAGGATAATAAATAATGAACTACGAAGTTTTCTTTAATTTTCTTATTAAAGCTCTCTGTTTTTTTTAAAAAATATATACAAGTCCTGTTCACTGATTACAATAAAAAAATTTCAAATTCGACTCACAAATAAAAACATTAAATCTAGATCAAAATTCAAAATAACTGAATTTAAATAAAAAAAATTAATTATTTTAGATAAAAACTTATTAAGAGGAGAAATAAAAGAGGAGTATGTGGAGAATTTCGAAACATTGCCCGACCTATGCAATATTGTTGATTTTTCATCAACAAAGGGTTAAAAATACAAAACCGCACTTTAAACAAAACACAAATTTAACAAAATAATAGTAAATAAATGCATAACGTAACACATTTGAAAGTACGATCAGAGATCTGTTATCTTCTCCAATAATTTCTTATATGGCAGGTATAGTGCTCGAAAAATTTGACACAAAAAATCAAAAATCAAACAGAACAACAAACAATAGTTTAATTAAAATGGAAATTTGAATTTAAATGGAATAAAGAAATGTCTTCTTTTTGTTGACCGTCTTTTTGTTCGTGTTAACATAACTCTCACGTTCGAATGGATAATAACTCGGACCACATTGCGTGACAGCGGCCTCAAGCGGTCGGATCATGTGCGCCATCACTTCACACAATTCGGCGACGCATGGCGGATTTCCATAAACGCACCAACTGCACGTCCGTGGCGTATATCAACGAACCGAGCGAATCATCCATGTTATCGAATGGTGTCAGAGGTCACGAAGACGGAGATTCGGTATAGAAGCCGCGTCGAGCTGGATGAGTGACTGCTACTCAGTGGTGCACCGTCCGGTGTCGGTCGGATCTAATCGAATCCTGGTCGGCACGAGACCGGCTGATCTATCTTGCCTAATGACAATTTCCCTCACTTTGAAGAGGTGCTGGTCTTCACAGTTGGCACCCCACACACATTACATGCACTGCACACGCACCTTAAAAATATGCTCATTCACCACAGTACACGGACTCAAATGTACATAGCATTTCACGACACAATAAACTCACGTACATACATCGTAACTATCACAACTGCGGAGGACATCGTCACAAAAATTCGATCACCCATAGAAACTCTAGTAACTGAACTTATAAAAGTCCTCAACGACTACTCAGGGTTTCGGGTCGCGTTATACAAAGGGTTTAAACCGTTGTACCCCCATCTCATTTTCAGACAGTACGGTATTATGACCGACACCACTATCACCTACCACGTGGCATTTTTAGGCGGTGGGGATGCCGATGATCGACCTGAATTCTTATTCGAAACCGACGAAACCGCAGCTGGAGGAACCAATCACAGTGAGGTCGATGGAGTTACCGACTTCCCCGTTTTTTAGACGACGATGGCTCACCTCAAACCTTGGCGGGACTAATGGAGTTCCGCCTGAAGACCCTGAGGATCCAACATTCGCGGTTTTAGCATCTCACGGTCGCATTACCGGTGGAACAACTTCGGACAATAACTAAAGAACTGCTAGCGATCATGGCACATACCCAGCACTTCAATAGGATACGGAGATTTTTTTATATTAGATGCTATTAATAATATTATATAAATTTATAGGTAGTTAGAAATTTCCAACTCGCGTAATTGATTCGATTTTTGTAATTTTTTGACGGTTTTCTGAGCAAAATTGTTCGTATTGACAATAGTTATCTGGGTGTCTTTGTAAGCCGTAATCAGTTATTGCGTTTCGTTTTAATTTTTTTTATTTGTCAATCGATATTCAATAGTGATATCGATTAATCTTTAATATATTTATTTCGGCTCGAAAAAATCATTTCGTTGTAAATTAAAGAAAGCCCAATAAAAGGTCAAAAGCAAAGAAAAAATTAAAATAAAAAATCACTAACAAAAATAAATAAAATACCTCAGACTTTTTAAAAATAAGATATATATATATATATATATATATAAATTGAGTTTAATTATAAATTTAAATTCAGGTCACTTATACAGTATTTTTATATTGGAAAAACATTTCTGAATATGCTTCAATATATACGAATATTTAGAAAGAAACTTTAATGAAAATCTAAACCTGGTTGTTATCTGCCTTAACCTCTTACTGTTTATGCATTCTTTCATTGATACATATACTTTCTATTCTCATTTCTTATCTAGAGTAATTATTAAGCTCTCTAGATGGTATACTGTCTATCAATAAGACTAAGAACTGCTGGAATCGCGACGTTGGATCATGTTTCTCTCTCTGATCTAGAGTATGTGCGAAAATTGTGAATATTGAAATTTGTTTCATCCACGAATACTAAATTTGAAAAGTCGTTTTAGAAATAATTATAAAATTATAGAGCGAAATTGTTTTTTTGCCATAATTTTCAAAGCGGAATTTACTTTGTCTGACGTAAATTTATTTTGGCCTTTTATTTTTTAAACCGTTGTCTCTGAATCGTTTTAAATAGTTTCCGTGGTATTTACATTCATTTGTTTATTATTCGTCAAACTCCAATCTTATGAGCGATCTTGGTGATTCGTCCAATACGCTCACGTTTATTCTATTTTGAATACGGATTTATTATACTTTAGTTTTTTATCGATAATAATCGGTAAATCGGTTTCAAAGTAGTCCCCTCCGGCGATGATACAGAGCCCCAAACGTGTTTAAAAATTTTCTGCTATTGACTCCTTGTCTTCTGGCGACAATCGGTCCCACTTCCGATACAGCGACGATATTTGATCAATTGATCGCATACAAATTGGTCGGTTCATATTCGCCGGTTAAAGTTGATCGGGTATAAATTAATCGATAGAAAATTGATCAATACCTTTAAATTAATTAATTATCAATATATTAGAATAAAAACAAAAGCTTTACAACAACCCATAAACATAATCATAAAATTATAGTATGACAAACAAAAAGCATATGATTCAATTTTAATCAAGAAAAGTACCGTAAACACTTAATCACAAAGAGGTTTGTCCTTACTACGAATACAACAGATAAGCTAGCGCACGCAAGTATACTAACACTTCAACTCGAACATATCCGGTCACAGCTTCCCTGACACGTTTATTCAAGCGTTAGTAGCGACAATTGACTAATTCAGTGATACGTGTAATAGCCTGCAGGTACTTGACTTTCTGCTTCTGTATGTCGGCCCTGATCCCCTTCAAAAAGGTCCAAATGTTAGGGTGGTGACACTGGAATAGAGACGGTAATCCATAATGAAACCCCTTGGTGATATTTGTGGTTCGGGCTGTACCAGTTCTACCGGCTGCATGTTTATTCTATATTTCGACAGCGGCCTCTTAGACGTCTGCCTCTAACATATGTGTGTTCAAAATAGGTTAGTACCTAATCAAGTTTTACACTTGTTTTTTCATCTGTCTGGGGTTTATTTTTTGCCAGTATATCAAACGCCTCTAACTCTTTGTCGGGCGTCACATATACCAGTGCTGACAAACAACATATGAAAATTCTTACATCGTCATTGCTTTCATATAACGCTTTAAGTCCAAAATCATTGACTTTGCATTGAATACTTCGGCATAAATGGAAATAGCAGCCTGATACTTCTGCATTCAGATATGCTGATTGAAACGTTCATTCCAGCTCTTTCGAAGTCAACCAAAGTGGTCTTTGGTGCAGGTGTAGGAATGAGAAGAGCCTACTGTCGCAACATCTCTGCATATGTATCAGCTGTCTTATTTGCCAACAAACCGTACCGAGTAGCAGGATTGACACTCTGTGCATAACAGAAATGGATTAATGTACAGCTTATAGAAGAGTCCAGAAACCACTTTAAACGTACCGTTACAGAGTCAGATATAAGCACCAGTCGAATCATCCAGTAGTACCGCACACCCGAACATTAACAACCTATCATCACCTTTACCCGAGTCATACATAACCACAAATTGAAATTCCTCTGGAATGATGATTATTTGACAAAAGCGGTAGTGTAACCGCACCGTTGACAACTTTAACAGGTAAATATGAACCGATTAATTTACATGCGATCTATTGACACCCAACACTCAGCGACTTCAAACTGTTGGGGCGTGTATCACAGTATTGCAGTCCATCGAATTGTGATCTGGCGACTAGGGCGGCCATTCTGCTTACGAAATATAATTCGGAAAATTGGTCCTACACCAACCTGAAGTCGTTTTCACTTTGTGAATCGAGGCGGAGTCCTGTTATAAGGATAAATCCACATCGTTGAAGTGCAGTTGCATTCACGAAAGTACGACGGCCTCAGGAATGTCGTGTTTATAGAGTTCTTGCTTGATCTTTACCCCCTGTTTGACGAAAACGAGAGGGGTCTTACCACTGACGCAAATACCATCCCACACCATCACCGGTGCAGGATTTTGACAGTGTTCGACGACGACTGAGGTGCTTGTAGTGTTTACGGATCATGATCCTGTCGTTCTGGTGATTATATGCTTGTTCGATCGTGAATAGTTGGTCGTCCGTGATGAGGATGTGCTCTTATCGTTGACTAGCGGACCAATATTTGAATCGATGACATATTTGCAGCCGTACGCGTTTGTTATGGAGTTTTTAGGGTTTGAGTTTGAGCTCTTATTTCGATATTCACTACATAGCTCATGCCGGATTCACGAGTGTTTTTCCTTTTTGAGACCCGTGGATTTCACTGCACTCACTTCTTGATGATCTTTCCATTTGCAGAAGTTTTGACAGTGCGATTTCTTCCACCTCCTGGACACCGACCATCGTAACCCAGCTATTCGAATCGCGGAACAACACACGAGATCATCGTCTTTGAAACACTGAGCAAATGAAAAATTTCTCAATGAAGTTTACTTTGACGAAACAGCTCTACAAATGCACTATATTTATTCGACATGCTGAAAGAACAATAAGTCAACACACAATGTTATTCAAGGAAATAATATCTCAGACCTAAACTCTAAATAAGGTTCTTTGATCAATTTTCGAAAAACTAAAGTTAATTAAAATATTAAAGAAATTCGACTACATTTACAATTTTCTTGATTTTCACGACACGGTTCAGTTTTTTTGAGTATGAGCATATTAACTTGAATTTATTAGCTGATAAAATAAATTAATTTTATGTTTAATGATTTTTATAGTCAATACGAATAGAAAATATCTACAATTGTTGCAGTGGACATATCAGATGACATCTTTAGACTTTTTGTTGGCCAAAATATTAACAATAAGCCATAATTGTAGATTATGATTTATTTTTTCTAGATTAAGAAGTTTTGGTTCTGTAAAATTCTCCATTTGCAAGAATTTTGATTCAGATATTTAGAAAGCATTTGTTTTCATATTTTTATACAACAGATAAAACAATTCGGTGAAAAATAATAATTCAATTTATAATCATGATATCAATGCCATGAAATAGAAAATTATTTACAACGTAACTTAGTATTAATTGATTGATACTTATTAGTTTGGAGTTTTGTAATGTTAAGAATAACACTCATATATATGTATGTGTTTTGGTGAAGTTTAATATAAGTTCATGTATAAATGAATATCCTGTAAAAAATCACAAAAAATAGTCCAAGAATCAAATCGTTAAAATTAAACTTAAAATTTTAAAAAATAAACAATCAAAAAGAATTCTGGGTGTTTGAATTAATTAAATATCCTTTTATTTAGTTGGACCAGTTTACTTCTCTCCACTTCTGACCATTTAGCCGTGGGGATCTCTGCTAATAACAACAATAATAATATAGCGCCGTTCGGAGATTGGTTCAGGGGGACAAAATCATTTTAGTTCATCTTCACCAACTTAACCAATACACTTCGAAATTTTCGAACTCAGTTTTAAAGAGCAACGACCAGTTGATCCACGTATGCTATTTTGTTGACCGTTAATGTCAGTATTCATAACACGGAGAATGTGATAGAATTTTTAGTATAGAAATTAACGACATTTTAAAACACTTATTTAAGACATCAAACTATATATCCTAAATCTTTCTTCATAAGTTCTGTTTATTAATTCTATTAAACAACAACAGTAATAAAAATGTATTGTTGAGTCTTTGTGTAAGGTCTTAAGGAAATCAAACCTAAATTAACTAGTTAAGATAGGTTCAAGTCAACTTTAGGTTCAACTTTAGTAATTTATTTATTATTATTATTAGTCTTTCAAATGTATTTTCTTTTTTTAAAAAATGTAATAATTGAAAAAAAATAAAAATAAATAATCGTAATAAAAATCTTCCCTGGCATCGATTTGGAGTTTCGGGATTTCAGGTCCGTAGTTGGTCGTTGCAGAGTTTGACGGTTGGATAAATAGAAAAAAAGAGATTATTATTTTTATATTATTATTATTAATATTAATATTATTATTATTATTATTATTATTATTTAAAAAAACATATATATATTTAAATATCATTATTAATTCGGTAGTATATTTTAAATATTATTATTATGCTTATTATTATTTTATTTTTTATTTTAGTTATGAAATTATTATTAGAATTATTATTATGATTTAGAATTATTATTAGGATTATGATTATTATTATTATTTATTTAATTTATTATTTATTCTAGTTATCATGATTATTATTATTTAATTGAAAACAATATTATTATTTATTTCTTTTGAATTATTATTATTAATTAAAAACTTAAAAAAATATATTTATATATTAATAAAAAAATTTATATATAAAAACTATAATAAATTTCTTTATAAAAATAAAATAAACTTACATTGTGAAAATATAAAAAAAATAATGAGAGTATTCCTCTAATATTCTGTTATATATATATATATATATATATTTCGAAAATATAATTTGATCAAAGCTTTTTTAATACAACTATTGGACGTGTTTCGATTTTTAAAAAAATCATCA
>MQRK01235834.1:925-13457 GCA_001938485.1 Girardia tigrina
GAATTAGCGAATAAATTATTCGTTTTCAAATTTGAACTAAATTGAATAATTAATAAGGAATATTAAAACAACAACTTACATAGTATTTTAAGGTTGATATATTATTTATTTATATTTCAATATGTAATTATCACCTAATTATATGAATCGTATTAATAAGTCCAATGTAAATTGAAAAATACAATTTAGCGAAAAAAATATTCGCTTAGTATATTATCGTTGAAATTGTTTTCTATCAAATTGAAATCGCGTACGTGATTTGGAGGAAAAATCGAATTATGTTAATTAATTGGTCGAAATTGAATTTGATTGGGAAAATTTAGGCAATTTATGATTATGAATTTTTTGAATGTAATTTTTTTATGATTGATTTGTGTCACGGAATTTTTTGATGTAAAGAAAAAATTAGTTTCATGTAAAAAATTGTTGAAATTATGATAACCTATCGAGTTGTTTTATCCTATCAATTAAATCAAAGTTGTAATTAAAAACGATTTGTACAGTTAAAAAATAAAGTTGGTACGTGATTTAATATCGTTCTGAATTGATTAAAAATGAATTCTTTTCTGGATGCTGAATTATGCTAATCCCGATGTTAAGAAAGACCGCAAATATTAAAATTACAAAAAAACATTAAATGATGCGACTTTCGATGCACTGATTCTTCTCGATATTATTAAATTCGAATAGATTTTAGATCAAAATTTAAGTAGAAATAATCAAATAAACGGCACAAGGTTTCTGCATGATCAGCGAATGTCGGTGTTGGATGAAACTTACAATGATTTAAATAGAAAGCAAAATGCTTTTAGAGAAAATTATTCCAATAAGATTAATTCTTACAAAGCGAAATGTGAATCAATCAATTCGAAAATCGATAATGAAATAGTTAAAATATTCTGTGAAAGATATGAAAGATTTAACGACAAATCGAATTCGATAAACGAAAACAAGTCCGGCGATATTTTTCATTCACTTCTCAATAAATAGGCCCAGAAATTCATCCACAATTTACCTGTGCAGCCCTGAGGATCGGGTGGAACAACATCTTCACATGTTTGCAAAATACACATACAATCCACGCACACTCACGCCAACAGAAAGGGGTCACACTAAAAAAATAAAAAGCAAACTGTTAACAACGCAATTCTGACTACATGACTACTAGAATCCCCAAAAAACGGTGTGTGTTCTGTGAGGTTATTACAATTTCATATGAATTTATTGAAGAATGTGTTAATTTTTTTCCATTTTTATATCAGTTTATTTTTTAGGTATGTCTCCATGGAATTTAGAAACCTATTTTTGAAAGCTTTTTACTTACCTTATCTACACAAGCCACTTATCAAATGGCAAAAAATAATGAATCATATATGAAAAGTAATATATCATATAAAATGTTTATAAATATAGATAAAGTTTTTTGCCCATTATGTACAGTATCGTTCATATTAATTGCATAATGATTTCTGAAAATTTAACTTTTTAGTTTTGTTGATGTTAACTGCTTTACAATTTGTATAGTGATTTTGTTTATAAATGTCTAAAGTATAGTTGTGTTTTTCTAGACCAAAGATGATTTTATTGCGTTCATTGGGGCACAAGTAGTAATTTTAAAAATTCTATCGAAATTTACAGCGGTCAAATTAATTGCATATTGGCATACATAATGAAATATAATAAGAGTGCAACATGAGTATGAAATTAATTCAGAAGCAAACAACAAGTTAACGAATAAGAAATGAAAAGATGTTAGAAAATCAACAAACACGTGTGTTAAATGTCAGTATTTTAATACACCACCCTTGACTTAATACACGCCTCAATTCTTCGAGGCATGCTTTCAACCAGTGACAGACACATTACTTATATATCTGGATCATTGTGCTAAATACTCAGCACTTGTTTAATCTGCTCATTTTTATTACTATGCGATGTTTTGTAGACTTTATCTTTGAAAAACGCCCACAAATTTTCAATTGGGGCAAGGTCAAGGCTATATGGTGGCCAATCAAGTACCTGGATATTTTCTTGTTGCAGCTTTTGCATGACCTGTGCAGCATTGTGGCATGGTGCCTTGTCATGCTGAAAGACACCTGCACTTACACCAAACCACTCATTCATCTTGGGGATAAGTTTTTCTTGTAGAGGAGCAAGATATTTAACTGAATTCATTGTGTCAGTCACTGGTAAAATGGGCCCAGTCCAATGATGGAAAAAGCCCCACCCCAAAACGTCACCTTTATGAGATATGGCCGATGTTGTGCAGTAAGGCTGGTCTGCAGACGCTCTCCACGCCCACGTCGCACAAACTAGGAACGAGATGTTAGATCTATACAGCTTTCATCTGAGAAGGCTACCTAAAATTAAATACAAATCAATACAATCATTTAATTTTTTATTACCATTTATCTGAAACTAAAATATGATGTAAGAAATACCTTTTTCTAATCATTTACAGTTCAGTAGCGATGTTTCATTGCCCATTTCAGACCCACGCGCATCTGAGAAGGTGTCCATGACGGTGATTTGACTGGCCGGTATGAGACTGTCCCAGAGCGACGGAGGGATCGCTTAACGGTAGAAAGGCTCACAGAAGTTGCTTCGTCATGAACAGACTTCTGAATGTCTGCAGTAGTAGCTTTTGAGTTTGAGAGAGATGCAAGAGCTATTAAACGATCAGTTCTGTGAGATAACATTCATTTTCTTCCACATATTCCTTTTCTAGTGACTCCAATTCCACCTGTCTGTTTGGAACGTGAAATTATGCGTGATACGGTACTTTGATTCACATGTAATTGATCAGCAATTGACATTTGGGTAAGACCGTCTTTGAATTTCTCAATCACAATTTGGAGGATACAAATTGGTGTGCCCATTTTAATTTAGTGTTCAATACATGTGATTATGCAATTTATTATTAAAACAATTGCATAAAATAAAACAAACCACATTCAGACATGTATAATTTATGCATAAATAAATTCTTCTTATATTAATTTAATCATATATTGAGTTATATTCAGACACACATTTCAAAAACAGAGAAATTTGATTTACATAACAATTATGCAATTAATATGAACGACACTGTATATCAGACGTGCAGTGGATTCTGATAGTTTTTGATGTTAACAATAAAACTACCAATGCTTATAATGTCATGGAATCCCTAACACTGGAACAAGAACTGACAGTCAACAACATCAATGCTAATCTTCTCTCCTTCTTTCGATTGGGAGGCGAAGGTTGGATCTTGAAACAATCCAATGATTTACCAACTTTACAAAAATTTGCAGAGAGTGGATACTGGATTGCCAACTCTATATGTCAATTGTATCACAACAACCCCCCCCCCAACAATGATGTACGAGAAATAATCTATAACATCACTAAAAAGAAAGTTCAAAAGAAAATTAGACGACAAGAAAAAACTATCAAAGAAAAGAATAACAGAGAATTGCGTTACAAAAAATCTCAGAGATAATACCGGCTAATTCCACAAAAAGTGTTGAAGAATTGGACTCACTCATTACCAACTAAATTTTGCAAGCAAGAGTTAAAACGGTTAAAAATCTCAATGCATGAAGAAACATCAGGAACAATAGAAAATAAATCGATGTAAATCTACTACATTAAAATAAAACTGAAAAAAGTCATGGGAATAATTCTAAAGACACAACTGTTGATGGAAAGCTATCTTGGGAACCTCTTGCAAATTACACCAAATCAAAAAGCGACTATCATCCTGAAACAGACTTGAGCAATGCACCAAACATCAAACCTGGCCCAAAATTTCAATTTCAGCATGTCACTCCTGAAGAGATTGCCCACATACTCAAGAATACCAAAAATACTAGTCCCGGTATATCAAACATTGGCTATGCAGATATTGACTTTTGCGACCCGGGTTGTAAATTTGTGGCCACATTATTCGTAAAAGCATTGATACGGAAGTCATTCCACCCAGTTTGAAGAAATTCCTAACGGTAAGGATTACTAAACCCGGTAAGTCAGGAAATTAGAAAGATATAGGATCATGGAGACCAATAACCCTGATGGAATGCATTACCAAGTTGTTCACATCTTGCATGTGAACTCAACTGGAACAATGGCTGGTGAAGAACAATTTAATTTCAAAGTTCCAAAAAGGCATCGAACCATCGGACGGGTGCGCTGAACACAATAACGTCATGAGAATTTTACTGGAGGAATATTAACAGGGTTTAGGATTATCGATCTAAGTGATGCGTTTGGGAGCATTCCAATTAATCATATATTTGAAGTTCTCAGAAAAAAAGGTCTAGACTCATTCTCCTGCTCTCTCATTGCAAATCTCTACTCGGATAGTTCATCAACATATACCTGCAATGATTGTACGATTGAAGGCATATCAATCAGGAGGGTATTAGACAAGGATGCCCGCTATCAATGCTGTGTTTCAGCGTTGGCATTGATCCAATTTTGGCTGCACTACAAGATAATGAGGCTTTTGGTATTGACACTGAGGCTGGTAAGATTACATGTCTAACATATGTAGATGATATAGCACTAGTTGCAGCCCATAACTCTTGTTTAAAAGCCATGGTTTAATCTGCATATGACATGGTTGAATGAATTTCTATGAAGTTCAACCCAGTCAAATGTGGATATTTATCAACTCCTCCTATGAATGAATCAATTCACATTAATAACATACCAATATCTATAGTCACAGATGAAGGAGGTTACCGTTATCTCGGAATAGACTTTACCAGAAAGACAAAATTCACCCATGAACGTCTATTTCTATCAGCTATTAAGGACTTGAAAAAAATAAACAAATCAAAACTATTTCCCTGGCAGAAAATAGAAGCGTATAGAATCTTTATACTCTCACGATTCACCTTCTATTTTCGAAATTGTAATATACCAAACAGAAAACTTACGGATTATGCTACCACGAAACCTATCTTTAAAAGCGATCGTGATGTGGAAATTCGTCGTCATTTGAAGAAGATCTGAAAAACGGTCTCAAATTCATCAAATGAATATGTGAAGGACAGGTTCACTCTAAAAATTTTTGGAATAATTAATTTTTATAAAGAATCCCTAAAATAAGAAAATATTTAAAATCAAGTTTTATAAACAATTATATCTAAAAAAATAAGTTTAAAATGATAAATATCTTTTGTAAAGTTAATTATACCAATTCAACTTGTATTTTAAATAATAACAATTGTATTTTAAATTCGTAAATTGTATTTCAAAAATATAGACATGTATGTGAGGGCGTCTCTCTTGATTTTTGACTGACACTGATCGGTTCGATTTCAAATCCGACTATCGTGTATTTTTTATCTTCGTCCTTTTTATTAGAGGTGAATCCAGAACGAAATCTGTGCTCGTATTGGGCGACTTGTCGGATTGTGTAGCGAGTCACCAGAGAAAGATTGTCCACCAGCAGATGAACGGAATACGGGTTCTCGATCCGCTTGTGGAACTACTCGGACTCCGACTTGCTGAGAGTGATGGCATCACATACGATCGAGCAAACAATCTTCTCGAGCATCTTGATCTGATAGGGCGTGTTCATGATGTGGTCCCCGCATAAGATCTTACTCGGGTTCTCCGATGAGTACATCAGGCCACCTTTTGATTTGCAGAATCGAGGCGAATAATGCGCGTACGGCAATTTTGTCTTTGGACTCGACAATTTCATCGCCTTGACGCCAACGTTATCACCTTCCGCGAATTGGACGGGAAAAACGCCCGGATGCAGAAATTGTGGGACACATTGATAAATGCCAACGGAAACAAGAGAAAGAGAACGAGAATCATTTAATCGAGCGAGTGGTTTTCTAGAATTATTTTTTTTGTTTTTTTGCAAAATGTTTATTGAAAACACAGTGATTTGTTACAATTTAGTTTTAGTGCTTTACGGCACATTTTCTGAGTGGAAGGTGAAGTGGGGCAAAGAAGAAAAAGAGAGAAGGGCTCCTAATTATCAGCACTGGAACTTTGCGGTGCAGGAGAGCAGACCAGCACTCGTGGGCCCACAATTGCAAGCGTTCATCTTCTTCTATGTTCAAAGCAGAAACACAGAAGACAGCAATCGTGATACCAAACAAACTGAGTTATAGAACTTGGGATCCAACATACATAAAAAACTCTCACCTCTGCCATACATAGCAGCTCAACTCAAGTGAACACACTTAAGTTGGGTCATTGTATCTAACACAAACATTCAAAATCTTGATCCCAATACTAATATGAATCCTCAGAATGTTAAACATACAACTACCATAACCCGTGATCCTCTCCAAACACAGAGTCAGAGTCACACTCATCAAAAATGGGCCCTTCTTGAAGGGCATTGTGCATGGGATCATAGGTACATTTTACGTCAAGAAGGAAAAAAGTATTTTTTGATTCAAAAAAGATTTGCAAATCAACACGTAAACATTTCTAATTATTTATTAGAAAGTGTCGAACAGAAAGTTTGAACAGCAGCGAAATGAGAAAAAAATCGAATTATGTTTATTTCATTAAAACGTTAGTATATTTAAACAATTCTTTATTTCTCGACATTAATATTTAATAATTTATGTACAGGCATCAAAATATATTTTTTTAATTGTTAATTGTTGTGGTACACAACAATGTAAAACAAATGAAACGAATAAATAGTTAAAATAATTCTAGATAATGAAATGTTTTTTTTAAATTGAAATATTGATAATAAATAAAACGTTAAACTCTTTTTTGTTAATTTGGATAAAATAAATTTTGCTGATTTTATATTTATTTTAAATTAAATTTTATCAAATAGTAGAATGTTAATCTATAAAATTAATGGAAAAAATTTCAATTTTTGAAATTTCGTTTTTAATAAATATCTTATCAGTATTTATAATTCCATATTTTTATGTATAAGAAATCTGGTCAAAAGAAAACGAAAGTTCCTCAAGAAAAATTGTTTAAATAATTGTTATTTGTGTTATTAATAAAATTTGGTGTTAATGAATTATAATCTTGACCAAGAACCCAACAGGATACATCTATGCTGACAAGAAAAAAGGTGGTTTATGCTTAGTCTCTGCCCGAGAAGAGTACACAATACAATCTATAATTCAAGCGTACAGGAAGATGGTGTGCTCTGACGAAACAATGCGTCATCTCACCTTTATAAATTTATTCAACACCATAGACAGATATCACGGTACTAAAAAAGAATGGACACTCTCTGATTGCCTAAAGTGAATCAACACAGGTGACAAAGAGAATGGATTTAAATCTTGGTGGAACAAGATTCGGAATTCAATCAAATACCTGAAAGGCATTGGCTTACAAATTCAATTTGTCACCAACGAGCTAGGTATTTGTTTAAAAGTTCACATATTTAATGATTCCATGATACTAAGTGAACATTCAATTGACAATATAACTTTCCACTTGCACAGAATCTATAAAAAATGAAATTTGACAAATGGAGCAAATAAAGGATGGCTGGAATGTCAGCCATCTCATTGACTGAACACCACTTCAGCTCCAAAGTACTATACAATGGGTCACTATCCATCGAGGAATGGCGCTTTTTACACAGCACAAGGAATAATAGTTTACCAACCAATTATAAGCCGAAAAAACCAAGACAACAATCGATGTGCGGGGCATGTGGTCAAGATATGGAAACACAGATCCATGTTCTATGTTGGTGTAAACCCAACAGCACTCTGACACAGGCGAGACATAATGCAATCGCAGAAATCGTCACATATGATTTACTTGCAGAGTAACCAATCGAGAGTGTGATTGGTCTGTGTCGGGAAGCAGGTTGATTTACAAGTTTATAACCATGGAACCAAAGAACTCTGGCTTATAGATATGAAAACCCCTTATGGCACATTCAAAGCACTTAAAGATGTCAGAGATAACAACAAAAAGAAATATAAAAGTCTGCTAACTGAAGCAAAGGCGGCTCATAAAGGATGGACTGTAATATTAAGAGCAATTGTTGTCGGCTGTTTAGGATCTTGGCCCACCGATAATGACAACCTGCTTAAAAACAAATTACGTCTTTTAGGTACAACTATAAAAAATTTAACCAAAATGTGCATAGTATCGAATATCAAATATTCCAACTAGACATGACATAAACACGATACCGGTCAATATAACCAACTGATATCAAATGCGGTGACGACAAATCTTACCAATACAGTCACGGCAGATGCACCTGTAGCCGGTTAATAACAATAATCTCCAACACAAGTCAAATATGCTCTATACAGCAACTATAGCTTTGAGCATTCAACGTATATATCAGGATATCTTTACATATTTCAACTAGAAATTTTGTCACAATTTTCTTCAAACTTGGCACACATACTCATTTTCGATGACGATAAATGATTATGTGAAAATTTGATCAAAAAAACTTTTTAAGGTCTATAAATAGGAAAAAAGAAAAATAAAGAGTCCCAGAACAATATTAATTGAAAAAGATCTACTTATAAATTATGAGTATTTTATATTAATTTTTTATTGTTTTTTTTTAAATAATTTTTTTAAATTAAAACTTGGTTGGCGAAGTAGTGTTCTGTCTGCATAAAGAATGGATATAAAAAATTTAATTTTTTGATTTAATAGTATTGTTGGTGCTCAAGCGGGTGTAGCACGGTCGCGGGTTTGGGTATTCGGTGTTCCCGGGATAAGGGAGAAGGAAAGACTGAGCTCACCGGAATCCGCCCGCTGCTCATCATTTAGCTCAAATTTGGTAGAGTAGAGCGCCGTCACAATCCTAGGATTATCAATCAACGTCTGTATTTCCGACCACTCAAATATCGCCCGAATCAGGATCGAATAAGAGAGAAACGAATCTCTCAGTTCAACATGAATCGATACCAAATCTCGACCACCACTGGCTTCCAGAGAGGACAAGAGATTTTCATTAAACCGGATCTCGCCATCACAGAAACAGTGGACAACAAACAGAAGTGGTTAGTCTTTGTTGGCGAATAGATTTTTATATTCGACGACGCTTTCATCTTCGGCACATTTATGCACGGATGTCTCGGTAGAATCCCCAATTTTATTATTTTTGCTCATCTGTACAGCCCTTTTCATTATTTTTCACAAAATTCCATAGAAACTCAAAAAAACATCGCGACAAATTTTATTTACAAGGCTTTCAAATGTTTGCCAACAAAAGTATTTTATTTAAACAATATACTGATCTTTTTAAATCGATCAAAAAAGCATTGTACAATCAGAAACAAGAAAATTAATTCCACAACCATATATTACAAAGTGGTATTTTAGTTAATTTTTTTTAATTTTTGTCAATTTTTGATTTATATAATTTTTTATCTATTTTTGTTTATTTAATTATTCTTTTTTATTTAATTTTTTGTGCCATTTGGTATCTTTTTAAGGACCACAATTGACGATTGGGAGATTAAAGATTGGGGCGCCTTCCTATGGGCCCGAACGTTGCTCAACAAAAGTAATTTTAAAGTATTTCCAATTGGTAGCAGAGCGATACTTTAAAATTACTTTTGTTGAGAAACGTCCGGGTCCATAGGAACGCGCCCCAATCTTTAATCTCCCAATCGTCAATTGTGGTCCTTAAGAGGACCGTATTTCTTTCGCAATTATTTGAATCAGTTGAGGAACCACCGATGAAATAATCTGGTTGAAACAATTTTCCAAGATTCGAATTCAGTTCGTAATCGAGAGTGGTACTATTCAATTCAACCATGACGCTGATCGGCACACAGTTTTCATGAATTCCGGAAACAACTTTTTCTTTTCTTGTCAACTTTCTTTTCTCAGGAGTCGTCATCGAATCGTCTTCGTCTGTTAGATTTTCAATAAGCGGTTGTCCTTGCTGTAAATCTTCAATCACTTCATCGAAAATGCTTCCCTTAACGTTGTCACTGTCGCTTCTTGTCATTTGATTTAATAATTAAAAAATCAATATCTCTATATATATTTTTATTTGATCAAAATTTTATTAATAAATTAGAACAATAAAACAAGTTACATAATTATAACTTAATCAAATTTCCTTTCTCTTTTTACATTTTTTTCCTTTTCTTAATAAAATAATTTTTATAACAAAAGTAATTTTTAAGTAATAATTTTTTGCTTTCTTTTTAAATATAAATATATATAATTCTTTAATTAACATTTTAATTGTAAATATACATATAAAATTCATTGGAATTGGAATTAAATTCCAATTCCAAATTTTATTTTTAATTTCCATCTTGAACACCGATTTTTTAATCAATCACAAAGCTGTCGTAATAATAAAAAAACAGCAAATCGAGCTCCTTCTATAACACTTGTATGTAGTTTCTTATTAAAATCTCCAGACTCATGATATTTGGAATTAATAGGCAACAAAATTTTAGAAAACATCTTTAAAAATTCAACATTTAATGTATTTTTTCCTTAAGTTCAAAATTCATCCTCAAACATGTCAACAAAACTTCTTCAATTTTTTGACGTCGGGTCAAGGGGGGGAGTAAGTTACAAATTGATAAAGGAAAATATATATGTACAGTAAAGATTCACAAATTGCAACTTCACAAAATGCAACTTTTCACAAATTGCAACTAACACTAATTGCAACAAAAATAGTACACCTTATTCATTAAATGCAACTTTTTTCCAAAACAATTTGTTTTAATATTATATTTAGCAATATTATATTATATTGTTCAAGATGGAAAGTAAATAGTTTAAATTTGAATTAAATTACTTAGAAAATTTAGATATCCATGAATAATAAAAAGAAATTCTTTTCTCAGAAATTAGATATACTAAATGATAAAAAGGAAAATATTCCAGTAAAAGTAATATGTGCGAAATATAACATAATACATAATATAATACAGGGTGGGCCAAAAGTAGGGTTACAGTTAACACTTAAACATTTTATCTTTATTAGAAATTTAGACATTTATTTAAAATGTTTATCCCTTATGTGATAAATTGTCTTGCGTGAAGGTGGAGAAGTTTGAAAGGCTTTTTGCCAAGCTGTGCGCACATGCTCGGCATTTTCCAATTTCCAATACTGTTTTAATATCCACTTTCTTTGCTCTGTATTGTAATTATTTGCCATTGTTCACAGTTCAGGGTTCCTGTAAATAAAAAACAAATTTATAAAATGTATTACGTTTTTAAGACATGAGTATGTAACATAGAATAAGAGTTCAGTAATATTTTCTATAATTTATATCTAAACGTGATTGTGAAGGCGAAACAGATAATGAAGCAACTGTAACCCTACTTTTGGCCCACCCTGTATAATACATAAAAGTACAATAACACGAATTAGAAACAATAGCGACAAAATATATGATTTTGCTAAGCAAACCATTGTTCCTGTGACAAAGCTTAAAAGAATAACAAAGGTGACAATGCATGACACTGAAAAAGCAGTATATAATTGGTCCCTTAATGAGAGAATGAAACATAACACGGTATCTGACACCATGTGACAATTGAAAGCATTAGAATTCCATAAAGAATTAAATGCCAACGTAAAGTTTGAAGGTAGCTATGGTTCATTTTATTTAAAAAAAGATTCATTTTGTCTTTTGCTATTATAAATTATTTTTATTCACCAATTTCACAAATTGCAACTTTTTTGGATAAATTATTTCAAAATAGTTGCAATTTGTGAATCTTTACTGTATTTATTTTTTTTTAATTTAAAAATTAAAGGCAGAAAAATTATATATTCGATTCTTGAAAAATCCAGTGTTAAAAAAATGTTAATTGTAATATTTTTTGAGAATTGTAAAAAAATGACCTTGAGTTTTGTTTTGTTGGAGTAAATTGAGATACATGTAAATACGAGTGTGTTTTTGATTGTTGAAATAAAAATCGATACGTGACTTAATTTCGTTTTCAATTGATTTAAAAGTGAATTTCTTTTCTGGATACTGAATTGTGCTAATCGCGATGTTGAGAAAAACCGCAAATATTGAAATTGCTAAAAAAACATTGAATGATATGATTTTCGATGCGCCGATTCTTCTCGTCGATACTATAAAACTTGAATCGATTTTAGATCGAAATTTGAATAGAAATAATCAAATAAACGGCGCAGTGTTTCTGTGTGATCGGCGAATAGAGAATTGTTCCAATAAGATTAATTCTTACAAAGTGAAATGTGAATCAATCAATTTAAAAATCGATATTGAAATGGTTAAAATATTCTGTGAAAGATTCGAAAGATTTAACGACAAATCGAATTCGATAAACGTTAATTTTCAAACGCTTCATCCATTCAAACCGTCATTAGTAGGGGAAAAATGGGGATTCACCGGCAGACCCCCCCGGGGGGGGTAGTCCGTTGCCATGGTTACGTAACCAGTTACCACGCGGGGTTGCCATGGCAACGGTCGCGATTACCTTAGCAACGGCCGCGGTTACCATGGCAACGGTCGCGATCACCCTAGCAACGGTCACGGTTACCATGGCAACGGTCGCGATCACCTTAGCAACGCTTCTGATTGGCTCATTGGTTCCCTAG
>MQRK01235837.1:0-10536 GCA_001938485.1 Girardia tigrina
CCCCTGAAAGTTTTCTCGCCCCCCACGCACCAAAATCTGAATCCGCCACTGGTCAAGAGCCGATATGCTTCTCGGGGGAGTGTGGGTTCCCGGTCGCGGCGGCACCCCGAGATTTGGACGCGTCGAGCAGCAAGCAGCAGCCGGTATGTCTGATCTCTGGCAAGTGTGCGGGTCAAGGATGCTGATTTTACTATCAGATTCGACGGCCGCTGCTGGACTGCAGTATGGAAGTGAAAATGCGATCGGGCACCGCCAGAAATGATCCGACAACCCGCTTCATATGCATCAGCAAAGAAATTCGAAGATTAAGAACATTTATAAAATATTGTTCTTGCATTTCGTCTATTATAATCCGATTAAACTCATCTTGCAACGGCCATTCAATTTATTCTCTACCATAGTTGACCGTAACCAGGTTTTAAACCTGTATAGAGTACTAAATTACATCTCTACTGTACAAGTAGTAGTTGGAAGTGTCAATGCCAGAGTAGGGATCAAAGAAACAGAAGGATTAAATACTGACGAATGCTGTATTAAATCTAAGAAAATCAGATTTTGAATATCATTTATTGGTTTAAGACGTCGTTCGGTTCGACGGGTCAGTTCATGTAGTCTGGCAATGCGCTGTCGGGTCGCACATAACAGCACCGGACTCGGTCCGACCAGCTCGTTATGTCGCTGAGTGGTGCGCTTACGCGGGCGCCGCATTAATTTGTGATATTGAATTTGCATATTTTTCAGAGAAGTAATCAAATTGTGTAGTTTCACCAGATATAGAACACCATTAAACAACAAAAAAGTTTATTTAAGTACAACACAAAAAATCAAATTCTCTCTTCACGCTCCTTTAAACAACTTTAATTTCGAATATTTAACAACATTATTACATCCCCGCCAAAAATCGGGTATCCATTTTGTAATCTCTGTGCCACGGTGGTTCTCTTCTCTCTCGGTCGCTTCTGCGTTTCTCGTCACGATTTGTTTAGTCCATGATCTCTTCAACACTCGACTCCTCATCAACTGCTTCGCTCTCGTCTTTACTGCTTTCTAAATCATCAATCAACTCGTTTTCAGGATTATTCTCATGTTCAGATCGTTTTTTGATATCCTGAATATGTCTCGGAACTCCGTCTATTACGTATTTTTTGTGACTAATTTTTGCTGTGATAATACCCCGACCCCATTGACTTGTACATTGAACATGTTGACTCGGCTTGACATACACTTTCTCTTTTACTTCAAACATTCTACAGTCGTTTATTTTTTCACGTTTATTTTTTCACCCATTATCCTCCAATTATAGTTAGATATTATATCACTTGGCGATTTAATTCCATCTTTTCTTCTTTTAGGACCTATATTATACCAATACACAGCTTCAGTAATATCGATCTCTCCGATATTCTTTTTCTCGTACGGTGACAGCACTCCACAATACCGTTTGTACTGGGTCTATCCAGACATCGATAGTCTATCTTAACACTCTATTTAATACACAAGTGTTTGAATTTGTCACCTGTAAAAGCTCTCCATTGTCAACAAGGATTTCTGTGGGAGCTCCATGCTCCATAAATAATTCATTTAGAATTTTTATTGCGTCGTCGGCTCCTTCTGTTTTTACTTCTCTTCAAATCAATCAATTTCTCAATCAATTTCTGATAAATACACTCTATTTTTGTAATGAGTATGATCTATAGCCAATCTTTCCCAACATTTTGCAACCGATAATGTTCCCTTTTTTGTTTTACAGGGGCGGAATCAATACTACTTCACCGTTGACAGTTTCGAACAACACTCTGCATATCCTTTTTTTACACTTCAATACTATCATTTTCTGCAATCAGACAGCTTTTCTCGATCCCAAAATGATGTCGCTCATGACTCTTTCTTGCCTCATTTAATTTTCTCTCTTGTTGAACAATACAACATTTCCTTTTTGTCCATTTTCTTGGTACTCTAGTTAAGAAATCTGCCTTGTTTGGTTCAGAGCGAACCCATTTACACTCCCAATCTATTTCGGAATCAAAAATATCGGACTAAAATACTGTTTATCATAGTCAAACGTCTCCTGAACAATATCTTACTCAATCCGGTTAATTATATTCAGCTTTTCTTGTCTTCAATGATGCGAGCCAACCATGAACTACAACTGAATCTGTAATTATTAATAGATTCTTCACATTCCACTTCCAAGCCAAGTTAATTCCTTTCATGATCGTTTCAAGCTCATCAATGTTTAGATGTGCACAATCATTTTCTTGTCTTAACCAGCTTCCATCTTCGATCACATGGTCTCCGATTTGCAACACGCATTAGATGGCAATAGCACTTGCATCGCACCATATCGTTCATTTTCGAATCATATCCACATTCAAACGACCTCTTACTGGATCTGAATTACCAATACGATCCATTACTTCAAGAATAAAATTATTAGACTCTTCATTCACTGGTTCATTCCATTGTAATCCATTACAAGGCCGTTTTATGTAGCTACATGCTACACGCAACCAATTTCCAATCGAGTAATGACCAATTAACTTTCCACAAATCGAATATACACCTCATCTAGTGATCTTGTCTGGGATGTTCAAGGGCAAGAGGGTACTCCTCGACCAGTCTAATACTCCATAACATTGAGACAATTGAAGACCAAGAACTCTCGCTTTGTTTAGTTCCTCTGGATCTTTACATTGTAAACCGTACTTCTTCTACGCTCACTATGTCTTCATTTACAATCATATCATCTACATAATGACGAGTTCCACGGCGAACTTTTTATCAATAGACAAAACCTTTCTTAAAATCATGGACATTATTTTAGGAGTGGATACTAAACTAAATCCTAATCTAGTAAGCTCGTAAACTTCACCATTAATTCGCACTCTCTGATACTTCCATAAAGTTGAATCTACTCTAATTTGTAAATAGGCATTTTTCAAGTTGATAACTTTGCAATTCTTTCGCATACTTCTCCACTGACGAAGTTCGTCATCCACGGACACTGCATCTAATGCATGAGAACTAATAAACTGATTCAACTCTCGATAATCCATGAAGGTCTTAATTAACCTTTTTTTCTTGTTTGACCGCAAGCAACGGTATAATTCCTTCTCCATTATTATTTTAACTTTTTGTTGTTTTATGTTTAAAATATTTAATTTTTAATCTTATCCTTCATTGATTTTAAAATTTCTAATAAAATTCAAATAAAATAATTATTTCTTTAAAATACTGTTCTAACCGTTTTCTGAAAAATCCATTCATTTTTTGATAAAATAATGTTTTAAAAATAATACTAAATAATATTTCAAAATATCAAATAATATTCTAATATTTAAAAATAATATTTTATACAGAATATTTTCAAATTCAAAGTTAAAATATTTAATTATCATTTAATTTTTTAAATTTTCATTTTGAATTTAATTCAAAACAATTTTTTAAAACCTTTTAAATTTTGATCAGCGAACTAAATTAATTACCGCCTCATAATTTGGAAACAAAGAAAATCAACAAATACTAAAAGGCATAAATATTTACTCAAAAGATTTTATTTTTAAAAACTGTTCCACCAAATTATCTAAATGCTAAAAAAAGCATACATTAAATATTTGAAATAATCAAAATATCTAATATCCAACAGTTCAGTCAAATGAAAACAATCCGTCTTCCTCATTTCATCATTTCACTTTTTACTATTCAGTATCTTCCACAATATTATTGAGTATTAAATTTTTATATTCCTATCAAATCTAAATTAAATCTACCTTTTAAATGATCGAAAACGTCTTCAACAAAAAATATTTAATTATTACGAATCTAGTGGTCCCCTGGGATATAATGAGTAGCACTTATCTACGCCTCCACGCTGTGATCAAGTCAATATAAGGCACATACTATAATGTCCGAAAATTGACTTTGAGTACAATTCTACATTTAAAGTAAGTCAACCAGGTCAATGTTTCTTACTTGATACAAGAAAACCGTTATAAGGTTGCCTCAAGGCAGTCTTGAGAACAAAAGGATTAACTTTAATCTATGCTTAAGAGTTTTACTAGCATACCTGTTTTACTCTTCGGATTATTTAGTTTAATTATATTTAATTATTTTCAGATTTTTTTTAAAATTTAATTAAATTTTGTAGTTTTTTAAAATACAAAAAAATATCAATTTGCAATAATAATAAAATTAAAAATTCATCAAAAAAACTTTAAAAAATTATATAATAATGTAAATATTAAAAAAAATATCAGAGTCCAATATTAATAATGAACGCCAAAAGCTAATTTAAATTAAAACTAAATTAATATAAATTTAAATTAAAAAATAATTATCAATTAAAAGATCAGCTTCTAATAATAATAAAAGAATAATTTATAAAATATAATTTTATGCAACAAAATAATAATCGTCATCGAAAAGTCTCAGCCTCCAAACGTTCTTCGTCCAAACGTCTCACAACGAGTTTCTTTAGATTTTAGTGATTTGTTTCTCAATTAAATATTTGTCAGTGGCGTTTGTGCCACTTTCATTATCGATTGAGTCTAACTTCATAATTCAACACCGAAATTTTATTCCTGTAACAACCAGCGATTTTCAGACAAATTTTCGTTAGTTAAAATTTTCATTTCGCAGTGTCTTTAATTAGTTTCTTCATAAATTTTATCCTACTTTAAATTTTATCAATTTAACTTTTTTGGATATCTTTATTTAATCAAGCTTTTTATTATTTAAAAAATAAAATATATTACTCATAAATTAATTCATTTCATTTATATAAAAATCTAATTAATTTGTAAAAAAAACTATTTAACTTAAAAATTATTTTTTATATTCTATAATACTTTTTTTGAACTTTTATTTAATCAAACTTTTTTTATTATTTTTAAAGTGAGTTTATAAAATTATATATTACCAATAAAATTAATTTATTTCATTTATATAAAATTTAATTAATTGGTAAAACCTAAAAAATAATGTATTATATCCTATTTTTTCGAAATTTTTATTTAATCCAACTTTTCTATTATGTAATAATAAAATATATTTTAAGAATAATAAAATTTTTTTTTCATTTATATAAACATCTAACTTTAAAATTAATTTGTAAAAAGAACTATTTATTTCATAAAAATACATTTGTCGTAGCTTGTTATTATAAATTTACGCAATAACTTTTATTTAGTTTATTATTTCTTTTAAAGTTCTAATTTTAAAAATTTCTACGGAATATATTAACTTTTAGAAAGTAAGTTTTTTTAGATTTTAAACTCTGATTTTGTTTTACATAATTATTTACTTTTTGCAAAATTTTACATTAAAAATTAAAAATTGTTAGGTGAATCGAAAATTTCTACTAACTCCTAATAATATTAAAACTACTTATATAACGTTTTGGAATAAAATTGTTAGTGTAAAGAAGAAAATGAGGGTACCGGAAAGTTTTATTTAGTTTTCAAAAATTATTTAAAACATTTTGAGTTATTTAATCAGTTATCTTCATAACTGCATAAGTTTTGAAAAGCCAACAGTATTAACAGGTTTTACTTTTAGATATGCAGTTAAATCCCAATGTAACTGACCCTCTCTATAACGAACATTTATTAAGTCCCTTGAAGTTCGTTATATCTGGCTTTAACTGTAATGCATTCATTAATATGACTTATTAAAACCATTTTTCTTGGCAAAATATATTAGCATACTGTTCCCTTTGTAGTGTACAATTGAAACTGTTCTCTTTAAGAGCTAGTAAAGGGTACACATCATTTGTATTTTCATATTACAACCTAAATCTTGCGTGTTTCACCATAAAAAAATTCAAGTTGTTGTGACAAAATATATTAATCGATTAAAAAGTAAAAATATATATTATTCAAACTCATTTTAAAGTGCTTATATCAAAGGTATTTAAATGTGATATGGTAGGTGCAAATTGCGATAAAAGTTTAATAAAATTATTAAATTTCTGTTACATATGAGTGTTACTATACGTCGGAGGATTGCCAGAAGGTTCATATCCATTATTTGTGTATCCTCCCTGAGTAATTGCTAAATTTTTGTCATTTCTTAAAGTGTCATTATTAAAATTTTCAGATGTATTAACATTCGATAATCTAGGAGTAGTTTGTCTTCTCATTCCTGCTTGGGTCCCGGAGATTTGACTAGCTCGTCTAATAGAAACATGACTTCCAAGATTGACATTAAGGGTTGACATCATTCCCATCGGTCGAACCACAGTTGGATCATTACCAGCCTAAAAAACAAATGTCATAACTCATTCAATTTAATTAAGAAAGTAAATTTTTAATAAACACAGTAAAATAATTTTTAAAAAATTGCAAAAAGCATCACAATATCAATGTAAAAGAAGGCTGGAGGGTGTAATCTAAAAAGTGCCTCCCACAAAATTATTTGAGAACTTTTGGCTTTCCATAACCCACATCGGTAAGGGCTTTGAATCACACGGATGTTAGGACACTTTCAATCTCGATGGCATGACATGTTAAAGTTTCGGCTAAAGAAAACGCACATTTACAAACTGAGTTCCTAACAATCATCGATCTATCGATCTAACTCGATTTTGTTACTTTCAGTATTTCCTTTGTCAGCTTTGTTATCAACGTGTAAAACTTTGCCAAAAAATCTCAACCATCCATAAAAAAGGACTGGTCGTTTGTCATTTGTTAGTTCTTTTTCATTTAGAATTAAACGTTGCCACAATTTCATCTTAATTCATTAATGCATTACAGCAGCGAATGCGTTTTTGACAAAAAGAAAACAAAATCCAACAATTAAATCAACTAAAAACAATCAATATTAAAAAAGATAATTTCAATCAAAGACTTTGTTCGAGAATCAAACGCGCTAATCGTAAATTTGAGACCTTCAATTGATGATGGATAATATGTTGAAAAATTATCGAGTGAATTACACTACGCGACACTCAAATTTAGACAAAGAAGTCTTTACCTCTACTATATGCAGAATTTGATGCTGAATATGAATATTCATTTTCCTTTGTAAATTGGGAAAAACTGATAATTATATAAATTTTATATTTTAAAGCAACGTTCGATGCTTACACTTTAAAACAATAGAATAAATTAATTGTAAATATAGTATAGTATTATTAAACTAATAATTAACTGCCCTTAAATTGTATTCTTTATTATTCATGTAATATTTTTATATATTTTAAGTTATAACTTGATAGACATTAATTTCTAAAATAGTAAAATAATAGAAAATATTAAATATTGCATCAAATATATATTAATAATACAATTTACGGGCAATTAATTATTACTTTAATAACAATCAAATATTGTAAACTATATTTACATTTAATTTGTTTTATAGTTTTAACGAGTAATCATTGTGCGTTGCTTCAAATTGTGTCATTACTGCAATTTATTTTATAATTCTCGCGTAAGTTATTTTTAATATTATTACCTAATTAATACTTAAACAATACTTAAACAACCAGGAGAGGAGCCTCCTGTACCACCGAATGATTTAAACATTCTTTCTGACAGCGATGATGAAGTATCAGAAACACCTGATGACATAAAAGCCAACTTGAGACCGGATGACGTGGAACACACATGTAAAACCATCAACTAAGATCAACTTGATAGTTTTGTCAGAAAATCGGGGTTATTAAAAGATGGTTCCTATTTTGCTGCAACTATGCTTAAACAAATTGGTGTTTTAGCAGCAGGAACGAACATGACGGCTTACAGGGCAAGGGATAAAATGTTCGTGGAATTCTTCAAAACAAGTGATGGCGATGAGATGGTCTACTGCGATGACATTGAAGGTCTTCTTTCGAAAGTGAACATTCACACGAATGTGAAAGAGGAATGGTGGCTCTTTGTCGACGGCAGTGTCAATAGTATGAAAGCTGTGTTCCTCCATAAGGAAAACAAGTTTCCTGCACTGTCATTGGCCTATTCCAGGAAAGTGAAAGAATCTTTCTCCTCATTGAAATTGATATTTGAGCAAATTCAATACGACAACTACAAATGGTGAGTTTGTTCTGATTTGAAAATCATCGGAATGCCCACTGGAATGCAGGGTGGCTACACCAAGTACAATTGTTTTATTTGTCTATGCGATAGCAGAGCGCGTCAGCAGCATTACAGCAGAAACCATTGGCCAGGACGTGTAAATCAAACACAATGAGTTCAAAATGTTCTCCACGTGGCTGTTGTACCATCGGGAAATGAAATTTTATCACTTTTACATATCAAGCTTGGAATTTTCAAAAATCTTGTCAAGGCTTTGAATTCGGAAGGCGAGCCAATGAAAACACTGAAGAATATTTTTCCGCGATTGTCTGCAGCCAAAATAAAAGAAGGTGTCTTTGTTGGGCAAGATTCGAGGAAATTATTGAAAAGTCAGCAGTTTCAAGATACATTATCCTCAGTTGAATTACGTGCCTGGAATGCTATAAAAAGTATGTGGAAAACTTTCTTGGTATGTTTTCTTACTTCAATCACTTGAACAACATACGTACGATAACATTAAATGGTATTTGCTATTTATTTTTATTTTTTTCTCATGCAAACATCAATCTCCTGATTACCGAGATATAGTATCAGAAATGCTGGATGCATTTGAACTGAAGAAGGTGAATATGTCTCCAAAAATTCACTTTCTAAAAAGTTACATTGACTTTCTCTCATCCGAGATAGAACAGGTCACAGATGAACATGGTGAACGATTTCACCACACTCTTTCAACACTGAAACAGCGATATTAAGGAAGTGCAGATCATAGAATGATGGCTAACTATTGCTGGATGATTTGCAGTCCTCAAAATATAAATTACTTCGTCATAGGTACTGTGTTACTGGTTTTCAACCTCGGACTTTTGCACTTTTTTAAAGTAAATAAAAAACATAAGATAACAAAAAATCTGGACGTATAGGAGAAAAACGACTATCATAATCGTTTTCAGCATCGAATTGTGGATATAATAGAGGTAAAGACTTCTTTGTCTAAAAAATAAGTTCAAATTTGCCGGGTAGTGTTATCGACCATAGGAAAAAAACGACTCGGTATTAATGAAAGAAATAAACAACTAACATTTCGCGAAAAATATATCGGGATATCACATTATTAAATTCGTATTCTAGTCTGGGGTCGTCGAAGCTCCACTTTAGTTGCTACAACAACATTAGTGACACTAAATCAAATAACCACGATCATTCCTTTTTTATTCCAATTTTAATAATTCGATCAAAAATTTGTAACTGTTTACAAACAAGTTTATTCTAAAGAAATTTGAAAACCACTGAGTTTGATTCACATTATTTTGATGGACGGCGTGATCCTTTGTTTAATTGATTGTGGTATCTTTATTTTTGAATACTTTCTTGATTGTTTATCATTAAAAAATTAAATTAAATATGTATTAAAATAAAATATTAAAAGATAAAAAAAATAAATAATTTAAATGAAAAAAATAATTATTAGGTGTACAACTAATTAATTTCGTATTTGTTACGAATAACCTTATATTCGTATTTGTTACCTCATTTCATATTTGTTACCTCATTTCGAATTTGTTACTAACCTCATATCTATTTATGTAGTCAATAGTCAATTTTATTGAATTTTAGTAAACAGACAAATTTTTTTATTACAGTCAAAATATCAAATTACGTTCCAACAAAACAGCATTTGTGGGGAGGTTTGCTTCTGTTCTTTAATTTAAGGAAAAGTGCAACAGAAGCACATCGTTTACTCTCAGAAGTTTATCCTGAATATGCTCCAGAGGCGATTTTGACACAGAAGACAAAGAGCGATCAGGTCCATCAAAAAAGTTTGAAGGCAAAGAATTGGAGGCATTACTCGATCAAGATCCATGTCAAACTCAAGAAGAACTTAGAAAAACATTGGAAGTCACTCAACAAGCCATACCGGTCAAAAATTATTTGGAAAATGCGGGATTGGAAATTCTATCTCACCCGCCTTATAGCCCAGACATAGCTCCTTCTGATTACCACTTGTTTCGGTCGATGCAGAATCACCTTTCTGGAATACGGTTCACCAATGTTGAAGGTATTTAAAAATGGCTTGATGACTTTCTCGGCTCAAAAGATGAGAAGTTTTTTGGGATGGAATCCATAAATTGCCTGACAGATGGGAAAAAGTTGCCGCTTCCGATGGACAATATTTTGAATAAAATATTTTTCACTTTTATACTTAAATAAATGGTTTTTTTAACAAAAAAATACGAAATTAATTAGTTGTACACCCAATAAATAAAATTAAAAAATAAATTTTTTAAAAGAAATTAAAAAAATAATGGCAAATTTTAATGAAAATCAATAGCACCATTCAAAAAATGAATTTTATTGTCACGCTTTATTGATATTGCGAGCCGTTTCTGCTGCTTTACAACCCCGTTTAAATTCGTACAAGAAAATTGCTCGAATTTTATTTTTTTCCATTATTAATTTAGCACCGTAAATATTCTAAAAAATAACAGCAATATGTTAATAATGGCTATAGGAATATACAGCT
>MQRK01235840.1:9912-21257 GCA_001938485.1 Girardia tigrina
AATAGTTGTATTAAAAAAGCTTTAATCAAATTATATTTTCGAAATACTAAACTTGCGTTCACAAGACTCAATAATATATATATATATATATATATATGTGTGTGTGTGTGTGTGTGTATGTGTGTGTGCGTGAGTATCCATGGAACTTAGAAACCTATTTTTGAAGGCTTTTTGCTCAATTAATTTTCTTCAAAATTTGCATACGTACTTATTCTCGATGACAATAATTGGTTATGTAAAAATTTGATCGCAAAAAACTTTTTAAGATTCCAAAATTGGATAAAAACGAAAAATTCCGAGTTCCAGAACAAAATTACTTGCAATATATCTACTTATAAATTATGAGTAGTTTATAGTAATTTTTATTGTGTTTTTTAATTAAAATTTTAAATTTTAAAAACTTTGTTGGCAAAGCAGAGTTCTGTCTGCATAAAGAATGGACATAAAAAGTTTAATTTTTTGATTTGCTAGTTTTAAATACTGATTATCAAATTTATCAGTAATTTTAATTAATTGTTATTGATGCATTCATAATCCAATTCATATTTTGTAATAGTAATATTTGTTAAATAAAATAAAATTATAGAAGTCCAATTAAAGTATTTTATTATCAATTTTTGAGATAATTGACCAACAGAAAGAAAGACAGACCGACATTTTTTAAAAGCATGTGTTTTGAATTGTGCAGACCTCAAAAGGTAAAATTTTTGAAAATTGAGAAATTTGAAGGTTTTTCGATTAAAATACCTTCCTTTAGCGAGAGTAGTAAAAAACAGCAGACTAGTTCGAATATCAAACGAAAAATATCCTGCACTGTTCGTAAAACAGCGAAAATGCGAGTTACATAAAAAAGGCTGACTCGTGACATAAGAGAAAAAGATAGCGCCATGGTAACTAGTAGCAATGTGTTATTACTTTAATGTTATTAAAATATTAACTATAAAATTCCTAGATTAACTTCAAATTTAAGTTAGACGTTGTAGCACCCTAATCAATAAATAAGCATCGAACAGTGTAGCGCAAGAGAGCTTTTACTTAAGAAAGAGTAAACGTTTAGTATGAAATCTTGACGTGTTTTCTTATAATGTTTTTAAACAAAATAATTTCCGTATGTTCTTATAGCTCAAAACTCTTTGGAAAGTTATGATTAAACAACGAAATGTTTGGAACCAATAAAATTTGCGTTTTCTTTACCAAAGCCCTCAATTCCGCTACATTGTTCTGTGTTTAGATTTGAGATTCTAGGGGATGTAGTAGATTCTAGGGGATCCACCCTTGTGCCTACAAATTTCATACTCGACAACCTAATATTTTGAGTTCTCTATGTTACAAAAAAGTCATCCTGAATGTGTCAATATTAATATTCTACTATTTATTAAATTCTTAATTACTACTGAGCTTTATTTTGTTTGAATAAAACTTATTTGGAATTAAAATTTATGTATGTACAGGATATTTCATTTTCAAATACAACATTTTTCATACAAATTATTTCAAACTGTTTATTAGTATTTTGTGATGTTAAATATACATGTTTATATGAATATACATATATTATATGTTACTTTTAATGTGATAATAGGCAAAGAGTTATATTTCTAATTAAGGATTATTCATTTAATTTTTAAATGAATATTTTTCCCATTCATCAAAGGGTTCAATCATTCATGTGTGATCTGATGAATCAGGAAATTATTTTGATTGTTTAAAATATGATTTTGCAAAACATAATAATTAATATTTATTTAATAAATATTATTAATATAATCATATGCAAAGGCATTTATGAAGCATTTGTTTGAATGAAAGATTTAGGGGGTTATTAATTTTACTATCAAGAACAGGCCTCAGATCTTTGGAAACAATATCTTCACGAGTTTCTCTTACATCCATTTTCAGGAACATTATCGGATAATTCTGTGGTCGATGAATAAAAATATGATGACGGCCACGAAATGTTAATTGTAACTTGAAAACATTTTGGTAACCAACAAATTTCTAAAAACTTCTCAGTTCATTTTTCATTTTTTTTGAAAAATCATCTGTATCATAAATGATAGGAAATTTATGTTTTAAGTTCTTATATTTTTAGCTGATAATCTTGAGTAAATCCGAGCTTTCCACGATTTTCACATTATCCTTGATCACAGAAAATTGAAGTAAGGTATCAACTAAGCATATATATTTTTTTTAACTATTATGAAAAAAATTATTATTCGTGAACGTTAAAATAATTTCTCGAAACAAAATACATGAAGTTTGATAAATTATATATTAAGAATGAAACTTTTCTTGAATTGTTAAATAATGAAAGGTTACTCAAAAGATAAATACAGTGTAAGCCGCTTAATAGGACCAGATTTGTCCCAAGCCCAACTGGTCCTATTAACCGACTGGTCCCATTAAGCGAAGTGGGGTTATTTTTTGACAAAGTACACTTTTCGAGTTGCTACAAGAGAGAAGTTGGTGGTGACGATTTCATAAGAGAGTGTGAGCTTACTGCAGCTCTCGTAAGCAGCCAGTCTGCAACCCTCCCCATTGTGCTCTAGCAAGATTGATGTCGAGTTAGGCGACACACACACATGCGTACCTGGGATGGTAAGTGTATGGGACTACCGCCACTAACTGTACGTTTGCTTGCAGGGCACTTTTCCTCTTGCTGTGTCCTGTGTGTGTGCTACAAATGTAGCAGGTGCTCTCTGCAGCTAAAGAAATAAGAACAAATACAGTAAATAAAAATTCAGTCAAGACCTGATTCTTTGTTACGTGTGTATGTGTATTTTGATTGGGGTGGGTGTATGACCTACGCTAAAAACACGTTTTTCATGACTTTCATGTTGTTTGAAGGGTCAAACAGTTTCATGAGTGGTCCCATTAACCGACTTTTACTGGTCCTATTAAGCGGCTGCTTTGATATTCGAAAAATAGGAAATGATTCGGTCCCACAGAATTTGGTCCTATTAACCAGTGGTCCTATTAAGTGGCTTTCACAGTACTTGATATATTTGATATATATCTACACAACATTACTGAGCTTTGTGAGGAAAATAATAGGGAGGGTATGATGAAGGGATTCGTTCACAGAGTTTGAAATTCGTGTGCCAAGAATGAATCAAACTTAGAAAATATGGATTCATAGGAGATAGGCCCATTGCTTTAACCATCAGTTTTTCCATTTTGAAATTATTTGCAAAAAGCAAATTTTTAAGTCAAAAGCACGATTTAGTAAAGGATTTTGGATGTATCTCTAGAGTTTAACCATTAAACCATTCTTATTGTCCTTGAACTAGTCCCGCAGAATATTTCGTTTTTATACTTCCAAGTTTAAATATGTTGGATTTTTGTAAAAAAATATTAAATCATTTCAAATTTTAATATCAAAAATTTAAATAAAGGAAATAACTTGTAACTTGTTTCTAATTTTAAGTAAATAAATGTTTTTCTTTAAATAATATCATTTTTAAAAATTAAATTAATTTTTAGATAAAATTATTACCGAAATTATAACAGTAGAATTTTTAAAAATGAAATCGGAAATGATTTAAAATGAAAAATTGTTTATTAACAAAAATTTATCAATTTAGAAAGATCAGTGCCGGCTCAAGGTGTTTTGCCGCCCGAGGCAAGATCCCAGCTTGCCGCCCTAACTAAAAAGCACCAATATATTAAAAAAATGCCTTAAAGTAAAACTAAGAGTGACGTACAAAATCGTATATTTGAAAAACATTAAATCCAAACAGTACAAACACAAAAAGCAAGCAAAATACATACAAAATTGGCATATTTTAACATGACTTAGTGAAAGAAGTTTACTTTCCTACACTTTTCCGATGCAAAAGCCTTCAATAATTTAGTAAAATCTAATTTTTTAGCAATATCACTTTCTATGGAAATTAAAGAAAGACCTGTCAAACGATTTTGTGACATAGTAGATCTTAAGTAATCTTTAATTAATTTTAGTTTTGAAAAACTACGCTCTCCAGATGCAACTGATACTGGCTGTGTTAACAGAATTCGTAAAGCAATAGAAACATTTGGAGTGAAATTATTGTTTCTTAAAATAAACTGTAGTACTTTTATTGGTGACGTTTTGGGTTCAATTAATTCAGACAATGCAAGCAATTCATCTAATAATTCCACGCCATCAATATCTGCAGAAGTATCTGTGCTTAATATTTTTTGAAGATTTAAACATTTTTCTCTAAGACTTTCCTTTGAAAAATCTTTTATAATATTTGCGATATCGTACAGGAATTCAAAAGCATCACAGTGTTCATTTAACTGGTTAAATCTTTCTTCAATCGAAGTTATAGCACTATCCAAAATGCAATTAAAACATTCTATTTTAAATCTATCTTTTGGATTTATAATGGGATCATCTCGAGTTTCATAAGAAAACATTTGTTTTTTAAACATTGGTCTAATAGAAACTTCAAATGCAAATGATGGCTCCAAATCTAGTTCAGTTGCAATTAATTCTGCATCAGAAATCAATTCTGCATAATTAATTCTGCATCAAAACGTCGCCCGATGCAGCTGCCTCTCTTGCCTGTGCCTAGAGCCGGCACTGAGAAAGATGTCAAATTCTGAAAGCTTGGCTGAGAGTTGTCCAAAAGATAATTCAAATTGTAATGAAAATAAATGTTCGAAAACCCATATTGATGTTCTTACTAGTAATAATGTAGCTTAATAAACCTATTCTATCGTTTAATAGTGAATTTATATTCCAGGGTGAATTTCCATCATCAGATGATCATACAAACCTGAACCGTTTGACAAAATTTCCAGCTGTAAACAATGAACCATCCCTCCTTTTTGCAATTTCCCGCCGTGGTAACCTATCGTTTGTGTACAAATTAATGATATCACACAATCATGTTTAGATTGGATTATTCTCATCAATCTTGAGCAACATAGTTGATGGTAAACGTAGATAAAAACTAACTGGATCTTTTAAAGGTTATGTCTACAAAGCAGAGTCATCAGTTTAGAATTTTTGAAAGAATATAATCAACATCTCTTGATTATTGAACATGTAAGCAGTGTTATTTCAATATTATAATGAAAATCGAACACAAAATCAAGATAATTCACCAATATTTCCAAAATGGCCGTTTGTCCAAATAATTTTGGTACACATAATAAAAATTTAAAATTTTAGAAAAATATTTAAAAATAATAAAATTGCTAATTAACTTATCAACTGATAGATAATCAAATAAAATATCATACAGACAAAGTTTCATTAAAATTCATAATTATTTAAAGTCATTTAATTTAATTTTGGAAAGTCATAATATGACCCGGAAATGGACTATAAAGTCCATTAACTAATTGAATGTAATTAGTTTTAACAATGATCAAAATTTTAAATTCAAAGCAACAACAGCAGCAAAAGAAGCATCAGAGATAGCAACAGATAAATTATTTCAGACATGACAAAAAAATCTCAAATCTAAAATATTTATAAGCATGTTGGATGAGTAATGAGACTGAGGCGGCCGCGACACTCTCTGTCACCTGGGCGACCAATCATCGGCCGGCAGTACATCTCCCGCGATGGACTGATGTGACCTCGACAGATTACTTCGGTTGCCAATGCCAAAATCAATTTGATCGACGCTGACTTTACTTTCTTTCTGTTATTCGATCAACTTTTGTCGACAGAAAATACACGAAATTACAAAATGCAAAACTATTCACAGGTGTGACATGAGACACACGCACATCTACACACGTATACACACACTCACGAAAGAATTTGTGTTATTTGAGTTGTGATTGGATTATTTATTATCGATTTCATTTAATTCAAACTAATTATTCGATAAATTGCTACAGTATTTTTATGACTCATATTTTTATATTTAAATAAAGTTATATTATTTAATATTATTATTAAATTATTGTTGTTATTATTATTAATATTATTATACATTATATGCATATTATTCGATATTGACTTAAATTCTAATTAATATTTTCGTTTGTTAATCTTTGATAAATTATAAAAGATTATTGTCTGATCGTCGAGATTGAGTCAGGTCAAAGTAGTGACACTAAAATAAATCTGATTGAAATTTGATGTTGATTGTATTACTGATTCAAGCGATCTGAATTGATCTTTTAAAACTCGTCTTTAAACTGAACTAACTAAATAAAGTGTAAAATAAACAAGAAATATGTTTTGTTCTTATTTAAATGAAGTTTAATGAGAATAATACAAATATAAGTTAAGTTTTTTATTTTATCATTCTACAATGGAATGTTGTTTGCCAAGTGTCTTTTTATTTATATAAATAAAATTATTATACAAGTAATTAATTAAATAATAATTCATTTCAAAATAAAATATTAATTCAAGAAAAGGAAATAAGTTCATTATCTAACTACATTTGTTTGCATTTAATAGTGAGCAAGTGACTTTTAATAGCTTTATGAATTAATGACTTTTTATGTTGAAAAATACTTTTGTTTTTTCCATGCTTTATTTTAGCTTGCTTTCTAATGGTCGATTCAGCCAACGTCTTTTTGACTAACTGTCGTGGATAACTTGGATAGTTTACATCTTTTGCGTGTAACTAAGATATGGTTTTATAGCAAAAAATGATAAAAATTGCTTTTATTCTGACTGTTCTTTGCAACAAGATTTTTGTTAAAATATTTTTTTAAAAAAATATTTGATTATTTTAAGACAAAATTGAAATTTTAAAATAAATTTTTACCTGGAAAATATTATCTTTTAAAAAATTTATACTCTTTCTATTATTTCTATATTTTTAAAAATGAGTATAAAGACATAAAAAATGTTTTTCAAAATGAAAAAATATTTAAAGAACTAATACAGCCGAAACCAGCTTTACTAAAAAAACAAAAATACATACTAATTTTTTTATGATAAATTCAAAAGAATTTGTAACAATTTTATTTTAAGGGTTCAGGCCAAAAAAACGGGTTTAAGGGGTTATATTATAATTTTTATTCTTTTTTTTAATTTTGTGAACATTGAACAAAAGCAAAATTTTATATAAAAATATTTGAATAAACTTTAAACACACAAAGATGACTAACGACCTAAGGTTGACCTATTATTTTTAAATGTTTGAGAATAAATTTTCAAACGGGTTTAATTACTTTTAAATTTTATCTTACAAAATTTTTTTGGTAGATATTTTTAAGGTTTATTGTGTCACGACACCTTTGAGTAAGGCCCGTAGCTAACCAGGAGCACTAGGGGCCGTGCCCCCTAAGAAAATTCTCTGTGCCTCCTCTGAAAAATTTACAATGTAATAAAAAATGAGGACGAAGTTTTCAGAATTTCCATCCATAAATTTTAGAAATGAACAAAATTGAATGAAAGGAATGTAAACGAAGCTGGAGTGTACATGTTACATGTGTAGTTACAGAGTAAGGAAATCAGGCAACTAATACGTATACAGAAAATCAGTCAACTAGTATAATGGAAATCAGACAACTAGTATAATGGAAATCAGACAACTAAACGCCTCTTTTTTTTCTCTAAATTTGGCGAACAGTTCGTCGCTTGAAATTGTGGATGTGATTTCCCACTCAAATTCTAACAGCACCAGATCTTTCATTCGAGTTTGTAGCATTGATCGACGTGCAGGGGACAAAATTTTTGTCAATGTCGAGAAACTGTTCTCACAGGTGGCTGTCGGAGCTCCAAAAGTGAGTGCCCCTGTGAATAACTTATATCACTCTGGGAATACATCTTTGTATGGATACAGCGATTCGTGGATATGATGCACTCTCACCTGGTCAGCATTTTCTTTTGGCAGAATCTTGTGGAGAATAAAGGGCTTCACAACAGGAATTTCATTTCTAAGAAGGCCAAAGTCCAGCCGGCGTTGCAACAACAATGCGAAAGGACTCAGATGGTCAATATTCAAGTAATTGTCCTCGTTAGCAGTGTCGTCCAGGGAAAGCATAAATTCTACGTATTTTAACGATCGTTCGTTGAATCGCGTGGCAAATTCTGCCAGCACCTCATCAACAATCGTCAAGTAGGATCTGCGGAGTTCTTCTTTTGATGTTGATGACTGATTGGAATGGATGGGAAGTGAACAGGCAACAATATGATCTGCAAAGGCTGAATTCTCCCGCCGTATTCGTTTAAATGCATGTTCAGGGGCAGTTTACAAATCCAGTTGGTTCCAAATCGCGTCAAATGTAGAAGAATCATCTCGCATTTTCTTGATATGAATGGTGCATTCTTCTAAGAGAGGAAGCGCCATGATGAGACTCGCTGTTTTGGATTGCAGCATAGCATTGACTGACTGGAAAGTGAGAAGAATGTTCTCCACTGTGGAGAGGGTCACACAGAATAGGGCAGATTTCATTTGATGAGAGTAGCCAATTGCTTCGGCAACTTCATATCCACTTGCCTGAGGGTGAGACCCAACAGTGTCAAGTAACTCCAACAATTCACGGTAGCACTTTCTGATGGTACTGATGGTTGCCAAATGGCCAGTCCAACGTTGCTGCAATAATCTTTTAAGCTTTTATCCATTGTAATGCTGTGCGATATGAGGAAGTCGCGTGAAATTGTATAGGCCATCGCACACTTCAAACATGCGTCGGACAAAAGTCAGTCTGTTTAATGCATTTGTTACAACCATGTGGAGCTGGTGATTGAAACAATGCACGAATGGTATTTCCACACCAATTGTGTCTTGCAACCGCTTCTGAACACCACCTCGCTTACAAGACATCACACTTGCACCATCATAACATTAACTGATCATTGAGGAAGGGTCGATGTCGAAGGCTTTGATGATTTCCATGATCTTGTTTGCCATTGATTCAGCATCCAGTTCATCATGTTTCAGCTCAGTTATTTCGAGGAGATGTTCATGGAGCTTCCCTTGGAAGGCAAATCTCACAATAACAGAGAAATTCTCGACATTGTTCTTCTCTCGCATGCCATCGCATTTTAATGTGAAAATATTGCAGTCGCTTGATTTCACCATGTGTACGATTTTGTTTCTGACAATAGAAGCCATGTCTTCGATGATCATATTTTGTATTTCTGGTGATGTATATTTTGCATAATCTGGGATTGATTTCACGATTTCCTTCAATTTCTCATCCTTCTTGATGGTATATGACAAGAGGCTGAGAAACTTCCCAGTCGAAAATATTGATTCACCATTTTCGGTGGAACACCTGAATGAAAGTTAATTTACTACAAGGAATTTGCAGACATCAAATATGCACTGCAAATAGTAGCGATTCTTCTCAATTTGAAGAGGAGAGAGAAGCTGCTGTATTTCTGTTCCTTTTGCTGCCCGGATGGTATGTTCTTTCCATTTCTCCATAGCTACCATGTGGGATTGTGACAAGTTGTGTCATAATAGACCTTTTCCCTTTTCCAACCCTATTTTCCAGTTTGAAAAACCATTAACGGAGAATACACTGTCGTGGCAGTGTGTGTACTTCCGGCATGGATAGTAGAAGCACTTGTCCTGTTTGATGGAGTACTCTAACCAAGGGAACTTTGAATACCACAGGGCTCCACCAAATGATCGATTCTTGTCTCCGAATTTGGTGAAGGGATAAGTCTTCAGTTTTGGCTGGCAGAGGCTGGCAGTACCAAGATCATCTGGATGTATCAACTGGGTTACTTTTGAATTAAGCACTGGTGTTAGTGCCTCTTGAACAGCTAAAACAGGTGGAGGTGCAAAAGTGGTAGCCGCTTGATACATAATTTGGCAAGCCCCATCTGCTGAAGAAGCAGAGATCCCAGGAGATGAAGAAGTTGAGGAGGTGGTGGCTGATGGCTTCCTTGCTGATACCGGCATTGTACTGTAACGAATGACAAACTTATCCATGTGACTGTTGTGGCCTAAAATGGACATTAAGTAAAATAAATTTTATGTGAATTGGCATCAGGTAGGCCTAATATAAATCAACTATCAGCAAACAGTATGAAAATTTATTTGAATCGAACACTCTTACGGTCTTACATAATTTACATTTATTTAAGAGATGTAATGTCAATATTTAAAATCTAAATTAGTAAAGCAATGTGAAAGTAAAATAAGTTATATTATAACACCTTCGTTTTTTAAGTGTTAGCACTATAATTCACATTATATGGGTAAATCCAGGGACGGCGGAACGTTTTAAAAGTTGGGGGGGGGAGGAAAAATTTTACCCATTACCGACGCCATACACAGATATTTTTCTGGAAGGAAATTTTTTTGTTATTTCTCAATATGTGACTGAGTTGTTTTCCAAAGTTACTCGTTCTAACATGCTTAAGCGGAGCCTTTACAACTGAACTCAGTGTCTTCCCTCTCCCCCTTCCCCACCAGAGAATAAAAAAATGAAGATACGTATTTTCCACACTGTTAATGCTATGCCTATTTTCAGACAGTACCAAACAAAAGTCTGCGCTCGCTATTACGATTCACAAATTCACACAAATTGATATTTTTTCCAGAGATTGAGTTTCTCCTCGATGGATACTCAAAAGCAGAAGATGCGTCAATCGTGCTTGTCCCATTGTTGCCCGCAAGTAGCTTTTCACTCTGCGTAGACCTGAGAGAGACCGCTCAGGAATGGAAACAGACGACGGTGCGCACATGATGAGTTGTCACAGTTTAGTGCATTCAGACGCACAGTCCATCTGGTAGGGCAAATTGACAACAGCCGTTGGGCAGCTCGAGTCGCCAAAGGCACTTTCTACAAAGTATTTGGAGAACAAATTCATTCGATTTGCTGAAGATCGCAGGCATGATGACAGATCTCTAACGCCATTGATGGCTTCTGTAGAAGCCAATAGCGAAGCAGATAGAGAAAGGATGGAAATAGTGGAAATATTATCGACTGTAAATATTAACGACTGGATAAAGGTGTTCGTCGATATTTTATTTCCACTATTTCCATCCTTTCTCTATCTGCTTGTAGAAGAAGTCAAGGGAGAAAACGTTATTTACACAACAAGCCACACTGTGCATTAACCACAAGGATACAACAACTTCCCATTTCCCATCAGCAGCAACCACACATAAAGACAACCACATACATTCAACTATACATTGCACACTATAAATCCATTCACACAGTAGACATCCACCTCTATTCACACAAATGCACAAACACACTATACTAACAGTATTAAGACAAATTCAGACATACAGCAAATAAAATATCGACGAACACCTTATGTATATCCTTAACCCAAATTAATCTATTAAATTATTTTCGATTTAATTTTTAAAATCCTGAAAATTTATTTCAAAAATTATTTAAACTTTATTTTCAAAATTTATTTCAAAGTTTTTTTAAAATTGCTTATTAAAAATATTTTTATTTATAAA
>MQRK01235840.1:22100-39576 GCA_001938485.1 Girardia tigrina
GACAAATCGATCTTGTTCGAGTGGCGTATAGAATCGATCGAGGTGAGAGTGACAATCGGAGTCGTGTGGTTGTCGGACTGGCGCCGGTCGCTGTAAGAGAGCACGGCGTCCATGGAAACAGTGGTGATTGTTGCCGATTGACGGCCAATTTCTCCGATTAACTGATCGATCGTCCAATCGCATCGTTTTTTAGCAATCAAATCTGAATCAATCGGCTTCAATTTGACTTGATCGATCCCGATCGATCCGATCAGCGCGAATTGACTGTCGACAGAAATCGATACCGGGTCCCCATTGCCACTGACGATCGTGTAGTCGTCAGTGGCGATGAAGAACGACTCACTGTTTTCATCGATCGATTGAGACATCGATAAATTATCGACGATTCGATTTACAAAAGGAGAAGAAACGAATTCGACAAAATAAAATCGATTGAGAGAAGCGCGATGGAACAAATCGGACACAAAAGATGTTTGCCGATTGAAAAATGAGTGACGAAATCGGTCCTTGTGTGTGAAAATCGAAAAAGAGGGGATTGAAAAAACACAAACTTGAACTCAAAAATAATATATTTTTTTTGAAACCCAGGACCAAATTGTCTATTATTTAAACACCATAATTATTGTGTTAATTTTTTAAAATTTAATTTCCGACATTCTGTCTCTGTTCCAATGTTGTCGATTCACTCCATTGTTTTTTTTTAATTAAATTTCGTATTTTTTACACATTTTTTGTTGTTACGTTTTGATAGAATTAAATTAGTTAATTAATAATTAATTCCGTTAAAAATAAATTAATAATTAATTAAGTTAATAAATTGTGATCACTACAGTCCGAAATTGTCTTTCTATTATTCCATTCGTGTTATGATGGTACGGACTCGAGTAACACATTTTTATATTCATTGATTCTGCCATGTCTTTGATTACCTTCGATTCGAATGTCTTCCAACAATCTGTATGTATTTCCATCGGCGCTCCAAATCTCAAGATCCATTTAGTCATTATGATGTCTTTTATGGTTATTTCATCCTGCTTGCTAATGGCTGTCAAAGATATGTACCTACTAAACTGTTCAATGATTGCAACAATATACTTTTTTTCTTCTCAAAGTCTCCTTTAGTGGTCCGCATATGTCTATGTACACTTTCTCAAATGGTTCATTTGCGACCAATGTCATACGTTTTTTCTTCATAGCGGTCGTTAATGTTTTACTTTTTGGCATGCTTCACATTGTCCAATTACTTCTTTTATTATTTCATTCCGATTGATCATGTCATAATTTTCTGAGATGTATTTCGTTACTTTCTCTGCACCCGCGTGCGACAATAACGTATGTATTTGTATGATCATTTCTTCTCTTTTTGACTTTTGTATCCAAATCTTCCCCATGTTTGTTCTTATTATGCCATCTTCAATCGTAAGCTTTCTGTCTTTACCTGAACTTGGGTCATTTTTAATTTCTTCTATTTCTTCTTGTTGATATTTGAATATCTGCGATGTGTCCAGCACGTTGATTCTGCGAGTCTTTATCTTCATCATTTTAGCATCTTCATGAGCCATCAAGCATTGTGTACATGTATCACATGCATTCTGAGACAACATTGGAATGGTCTGTTTCTTTTCTGTATTCTAAGTGTATGTTCAGGATTGATAAATGTAAAAATAGATATTTGAACACGATGGTAAATATATATTTTTACGATAAAATAGATAAAAAAAATATATAATGTAAAAATATATAATTTCAATTAAATAACGGATGGATAAAATCTATAACAGAAACGGTGATAATTGTTCCACGAATATTCAGCGAAATAAATTAATGTTACGTAAGGGATCTTCTCGAAATATCTGGAAATGAAGTGAGAAGAAATTTCTTTTCTTTTGTAATACGATAATCCAGATAGACGATGATTCTCCAAGTATATATTGATAATGTTAATGTGTTGATACGAATAAATGATAAATCTTCTTGCTCGTTGAATATTTGGACCGATATCAGGATTTTCACGGTAATTAGATAAGTTTAATCCACGAAATATAATTAATTCTGCCGATATAGCAATATTGATTTTTGTGATCGATTTGTATATTTGGTAAGTTATTATAAATTATTATAAATTCTTTTCTTTCTTTTGATTTTGACTTTCTTTCTTTCTTTTACATTCTTTTAAATTTTCTTTATTTGATCTTTTAGTTTTTGATTTGTGTTGAAAAAAAATAAATAAATAAATCACTTTCTGGACTTGACAAAAAAAATAAATAACATGCTGTTTTACATGGTCAAACTAAAAAAACATTACATTTGTACATTAAACCAGGAGTGAAATTTATCACAAAAATAAAAAACATAAAAAATAACAAAATTCGCTTGCCATAAAGGCAAATAAAAAATACATACATACATGTATTACAAGACTTTAAAAAATATTACATAACCAAAAGGTATTAAAAAAAATGAAAGTGTAGGAAATCTGGACAAGTAGAACTAAACTTTGTCGCTCACGAAATAAGTAGGGCACTACATAAGCTTTCCCCCCTAAAAGCGGAGCAAAGTGTTTTTATCAGTGGTTTGAGTGTCGATAGGTGTGTTAGATTAGTTTAATATTTCGATGTTTGTCTGAAGTAGTTTGGACTGAATCGCGGTTTAATTCTGTTTCTTAACTCTTGACTTAAAAATCCCAAATTTATTTCGTCAGGGTTTTTTCTTGAACAAAATATTATTCTCTTTTCGTTTACGGACACATTTTTGTCATCGATGTTTAGTGTGAACGATTTCTTCTCATGGTCGATTATTTTATATGGACCTTCAAAATTGTCTTTTTCGTTGTTTTTCACTAATGCGAAAAAATCTTTGAGGCTTAGGTCTGGTGAATTATGTTTTTCTTCCTCGATCTCAGCATCTGTCGTATCCTCTAGTGTATTTAAATTTTTTATTGCGTTTATTTCCGCGTATTCTTTGTTCATTGTATTGTCTTTTACTTCTTCGATTGTCGTATTTACTATTTCTTTTGTTGTCGTTCGGTCTGCGTCTATACTGTCAGCCTGTGCCGACTGAGATTCTGTTTTTATTATGAATTGAGGTTTTTTGTTTGTTGGTGAAATGTCTTTTTGAATTGGTTTTTCGTTCGTCGGTATGGTGATTGTTGTTTTCGTCTGCGTTGATTGCGATTCGTGTAACTTAATTGTGGTTTTCGTTTGTGTTTGGTTATGTTTTAAATTCATGGTTGTATTAGGTTTGGGTTGTTCTTCTTTTTTAAGATTGAATTCTGATGTTTGAGTTTCAATATCTTTTTTAAAATGTCTTAGTTTGTCTATTGTGTTTTTTTCAATTTTGGTGTTGTTATTTCGTTCTTGGTGTAGTAATTTGATTTCAGCGTATGTTTCTTTCGGATAGTCCCTTTTATTATAGGGTTTTTGTCCTAGTTTCCGTTTTAATTTCTTCTTCTTGTTCATTTTCGATTTGTGAGCAGTTACTTTGTTTAGTTATGTGGTCGTTTAGTGTGAGTATTGGTCTGTTGATATATTTACCTGAGTTATAAAATGTTCTTATTTTAATTGTTTTGTTAATTTTATTGTATGTGTTGTTTGTGTTTGTTTGGTTATGTGAAAATGTTGTGTTTTCATGGATGTGTTGGTTTTTTGTATTTGATTTGTTGTATAGGTGTGTTGTGTTTGTTTTAATGTATTTTATTTTTGTTTCTCTTTTGTCTAGTGTGTTTGTTGTGCTTGTTCTGTTTCTTTTTGTGTTGTGTAAATTGATGCCTGATTTGTTAAATGGATTGTATGTTTTTTGTTTTTATCATTTGTTACTCGTTTGACATTTAAAATGTTTGTTTTCAGGTTTTTTATGTGTGAAAATTGTTCCGATTGTGTTGTTTTGATTTTGATTAAATTTGTTGATGTTTTGAAGTTTTGGTCATATAATTTTTTGTTTTTGCAGTCTACTAAGATGTTGTAGTGACTTAAAAAATCTGCTCCTAGTATCGGGTTTGTAATGTCTGCTATGACGAAAGTCCAGTTGTAGGTTTGCTCGTTAATAGTGAGGTCTATGTTTTTAGTTCCGAAAGTTTTTATTGTTGTTCCGTTGGCTGCTAATAGGGGTTGGTTGTGGTTATTTATGTGTTGAATATTAACTGTATTAACTGGTAACACTGAAACGATAGAACCAGTATCAACTAACAAACTGAAATTTTGGTTTTTTGGTTGCACCTTGAAAGTGGTTTGGATGTCAGCTATCCTTGGTGCTGCGGATAGTGACTGTTCGTGTTTAAATTGATGTAATTACAAGGACTCTGGCAACGATATGCTTGTTCACCGAATTTTTCGTGATACCAGCATAGTCCGTTTTTGCTTTCGTTTGATGTCATGTTTGTTTTTGGTTTTCTGTCCATCGTTTATTGTTTATAGGTTGATTTGTTTGTATTTATTTCGAGGGTCTTTAGTCTGTTTTCAAGGTTTGTGAATTGATTGTTGAATTTTTCGAGTTGTTTGTTGACTTCTGTTAGAATATTTTGATTTTCGTTTGTTTCTTTTTGTTTTTTGTTGTGGATATGGTTAATTTCGTGATTTGTTTCTGCGTAAATTTTGTCTGCAAGTATTGCTAGGTTTCTCCGGATTCTGTTGTTGATGTTGCGAGTTGTACTCTGATGTTAGATGGTAATGCCCTTAAAAAGAAGGTTTTAGTTATTTCTGAGTTTTCTTCGATTTGGTTTAATTTTTGTTTTAGGGCTTTGTATAATTCTGAAGGTTTGCGGTTCCCTAAATGTGTATCTTAGATGCAATCATTTAATATGTTTCTACTTGTATTTATAAATTTTTCGCATAGTGCTCTTTTTAATTTTTCTACTGGATTTTTAGTTGTTGATAATTTTTCTATTTCTTCGGATATTTGTTTGATTATTTTTTATGGTAGTTTTGTTATGATTGCGCTGCATATGTCGTATTCGTTGTATATATTTTCTAGATGTGCGATGGAAATTGTTGTGTTAAACCATGTTATGGGTGAATTGCTGTCATCAGTGAAATAGTCTGGTATGTGTATGTTTTTGTTGGAGCTTTGTTTGTAGTAATTTTCATGTGTTGAATTGTTGTTGATATTATCGTACATGCTCGATTTGTTTTGTAATGGTGATGAATCTTGGTTTTTTGTTTTTAAAGGGCTATTTTTTTGCTTTTCTGTGTTTGTTTTTTTGCATTTTCTTGACCTGAGCATTGTTAATGTGTATACTGCGTTATATGTGGGTGTGTATTGTTGTGTTGTGTTATGTGTTTGTGTAGTGATTGTTGTGAGGCGTTTTTCGTTTTATTCTGACACCACTTTGTAAAAATAAATAAATAAATCACTTTCTGGACTTGACAAAAAAAGTAAATAACATGCTGTTTTACATGGTCAAACTAAAAAAATTACATTTGTACATTAAACCAGGGGTGAAATTTATCACAAAAATAAAAAAACATAAAAAATAACAAAATTCGCTTGCCATAAAGGCAAATAAAAAATACATACATATTGTAAGACTTTAAAAAATATTACATAACCAAAAGGTATTAAAAAAATGAAAGTGTAGGAAATCTGTGCAAGTAGAACAAAACTTTGTCGCTCACGAAATAAGTAGGGCACTACAATAAATAATTTATCCATGTCTGAAATAGCGCCGTTATCGATTTTTTTGTTTTAACCATAAACGCAATTGCCTTATGATCCGTTTTCGAAGTGAATCGCTTCCCGTATAAATAATGATTAAAATGCTGACAGAAGTAATACATTGCCAACAGCTCCTTCTTCGTAATGCAGTATCCTTTTTCATGATTATTCATGGAGTGTGAACCATATACAATAACTCTCTCACGTCGGTCCTTGTCTCTTTGTGATAATACTGCTCCAATCGTGTCGAAATCGGTATCAGTGTACAGTAGAAATTCTTTCTGGAAATCTGGGAATCCTAGAATCGGTAGTGTTTTTTAAAGCCTCTTTCATCTTCGTAAATGTTTCATCCCATGCGTCTGTCCATAACAATATCTTCTTGTTCAATCCACACAGTTGTCTTGGCTTTTGTTGCGTAGTCCTTAATAAATCGTCTGTAATAATTGCAAATTCCAAGGAAACTTCTTAGATTCTTTACACATTTCGGTTTTTTAAATGTCTTTATGGCTTCTAATTTAGATAGGTCCGTCTGTATACCTTTATCATTAATTACATGTCCCAAAAATTTATCTTCTGTTTTTAAGATATGGCACTTTTCCGGATTAATTCTTAAACCTGCTTTCCCGATTTGGACCAATACTTTATCCAAAGTTTCGTAATGTTGTTCCAATGATTTTGAAAATATAAGAATGTCATCTAAATATATCACTGTATGTTCTATACCTCCGAGCACCTTTGTCATGAGTTCTTGAAACGTTCCCTGTGCCGCTACTATACCAAACGGCATTCTATTGAAACAAAATTGTCCTAGCTTTGTGGAAAATGCTGTTTTTAGCTTTGAATCTTCCTCTAGTTCGACCTGGTAGTATGCATTGCCTAAATCAATTGATGTGAAATATCTGGTTCCATACAATCTGTCCATCATTTCTATCATATTTGGCATAGGAAATGCCTGCCTCTCCGTGACTAGGTTTAGCTGTCTAAAATCCAAGCGAATTCTAACATCATTCTTTTCTTTCTTCCATACACAAATCATCGGTGTATTCCATGGGGAATTACATTTCTTAATAATGTTGTTTTCCCATAAATTCTTATTAGTCTCATCGATCTTTTCTTCCAGATTAACTGGTTGCCTATGTGGTCTAAGGTTAATTGGAGGTCCTTTCGTGTCTATTCTATGTTTAATAATCGTCGTACATCCGATATCCCATTTATCCGCCATAAAACTCATTGATGTTGTTTAACAATACCCACAATCTTTGGTTTATCTGCAATTTTCATAATTTCCATGGCTCTTTTGAATCTTTCCTCGTTTGTAACCTTACGTCGAAATTTGGCTTCTAAGTTACATACTTGATAAAATTGTTCGTTCACATCATTTTCTTTCTTTTTCCAATGTAACTCGATTCCAAATCCCATCTGCAATTCTATTCCTCCTATTATGTCTGGTTTTACGTCATTTACTACAATGAACGTTATATTTCTCCGTTTTTCTTTAATTTCTACGTCCACTGAAATTTTACCCATACAATCTATTTGACTACTGTTCGCATAATTTAATTTAATACCAGCCTTTCTAATTTTACGTTCGTTAGTTTCTCAAAAATCTTTCTGTGGATTACATTTACTCTTGCACCTGTGTCTAATAAACAATCCTTCACGTTACCTTGTATCATCAACTTTATACTCGGCCGGCCTTGCATTCTATCATATGATATACTTTCTGCTTTCCATTCATCTATTGACAAAATCCTGACAATTTCAATTCAATTCTGTAACTAGTGAGTATGTTTTGTTTAAAGCACGACAATGTCAATTTTATGTATGTTGTTACGGGTATCACAATGTGACCACGTAATAGATTTCTATCGTTCCAAACTAGTAGGAGGGTATACGGTACCAGTCGATGTCAGCAGAATTTTATCATATGGAGAAAATCAACAAATCGATTTCCAGAACATTACCTTCGACGCATCCAACCGGATCACTTATCGGGTTTTCAGGTTTAGTCGGTACTGGAAATTCTTCTCACGTGGCACTCACGCCGACGAATTTTCATCAATCTACCGACATCTAAACCACTCGCATAGGGAGTTTCACCCGATGAATGTTTAGTAGCGGTCTAAACATGGAATCAACATTTGTTCGGCAAATCTCATGTTGATGATTTCAGTTGACACATTTTTACTGGTACAGAAATATACTTATTACTGATTTGGGACCCCAGAAAACAATCTATTTATTTCATACCACTAGTACCAATAATCCTGAAACAACCGAATGTTGATCATTCTAAACAATATATTTTTCAGATTATTTTTTTTGTACTTATTAATTTATTCAGTTAATGGAAGATAGAGATCTACTCGCTCTCATTTTCCATTACAGAAATAATTCTTGCTATTCTATGAATAAAATACCATGTACTAGTACAATACAATATGCAGCATAATATATTAAATTGTTTGCATTTAAATACAAAAGCATCAGAGTATCTTTTAAAACTCAGATAAAGGTATATTTAACAAAAGAAAATTAACAGCACCGAACCTTTCCCAAAAAATAAAAGTGAATGACTAGGTCACCACATAAACCTGCTTACCTCCGCACTGTCAGACGGCCACCGGAACGGTCGATAAAAGAACAAGACAAATATTGCCAGATTACCGACACAACACACCGCCAAATCAACCAAAAGGTTAAAGCAGCGGATTCGACGAGCCCGAGCAAATTCATCGATCGATAAACATCGCCAAACGGTAATTGGCAAAATAAAATATCGAAACTCGAACAACGGCGCGGGCACTATCGATATCGCAACACATACGATGAAGTTCAATTTCATGAGGAAATTGCGATTGAATCCGTCCCAAAACGTGAATGCAGCGACTGAATAAAGCGGAACTAATAAGAGATATTTGACAACCGCCAATCGATTATCGATGTTAGTGAATGTGTAAAACAATCGATTAACGATATAGAATCGAATCGTTCGATTATCAGCAAGCAAATAGGGATGGACGAAAGAAAATCGATTAATAATGACACCAATCCCCAAAACTGAGATTATTACAAGAAACTTAAATAATCGATTAGCTCTTAAAAACCGTTTCCAGCACGATTCCATCCGAACAACGAATCTCAACGGACACAAAACGACAACAATCGACACGAAATAACACAACTGACCGACATGAAACACGGATTGGTGCGCACTGCGGTCCCCGACAACCAAATCGCCCCCGTTCCAAAACAGCACAAAACCAACAAATCCCACAATAACCGGCAAGATATCGATCGATTGTCGCAACGTAATCAACCCAAACTTAACAATCGATAAAAGCGTTCGAATAAACGATTTTTTCCCAAAATCAAACATAAAATCCACTGATCGATTTCGATCGACAATCGAAGCGAATCTCGCACCAATGACAAACAACAACCAAACGATATTCGTTTGTCTCGCGAGCACCGCCATCGATCCCAACACAATCGACGTGGATAATCGATAGAAGTAGTAATAATTCGAGTGATTTCGATTGTCAGTCGCCGTCGATTTATCGACCAATCGAATAGATCGCCAATGGAAACAGAGAAACGCGCTCACAGTGAACACGGAATAAACGTCCGTGTAGTAAAAAATTGAATAGAAATAGAAAAACGGATTGAAAACGATAATCAAAGTGTAAACCGTTAATTCAATATTCGATCTTTTATGTTCGATTATTTTCGCCAGTAAATTCTTCAACGATAAATACGCACCGATTACGAAAAGGATGTTGAAATAACGCAAATTATCGGCGTTACAATCGATTTTATCGGAAAACGAATTGACGAGTTTAATGATGGAATAACTCGTCAAATAAAGTCCGGGGAAGGTCGTGATTTTCGGATTCCAATAGGAGAAATTGTTGTGACAATAGAGTTTCATTTGAGGCACGTGGAATATTTCGTCCATATAATCAGCTGATTGAATGACATTTCGTTTGTCGATTAGTAAATACGTAATTGACGTTAAAAGAAGTAACGCAAAAAAATCAACGAGATTTTTTAATTTGAAAAATGATGCCTAAAATGGAAAAGGAAAAAAATAATATTTACTAGAAAAATAAAAACACATTTAAACTGAATTTAAAAAGTCATCGTTTATTTGTATTATTAAAACAAATGATTTTTTTATAATGCATAAATATATATTTAATTAAGTGTGGCATAAATTTGTTACTCTATTTTAAGCCCCTTCCATTTGAACTGAAATCTTTCCCGTGTTTCTAATACGATGACAATACAAGATTCGATTAAAAAAATTAATTTGAATGATTTTGGTACCAAATTAATTTGTGGTTATCCCTACTTTTAATTAAAATATTCAGCAATTTAATTCAAAATTGATTCTTTATCAATAATGATTAATTTTATTAAATCTTTATCATTACGAATTTTCAAAAAATATTGATGTTCTGGACTGCGTATATTAATCATATCCAGTATTTTCTGGTGTTAAAAAGCCTTTGTTGTGTAAAGTGTGGTAAACACTTTTTTGGTTTGCTTGAATAGTTTAAGATTTTACCGTGACTCTATTGATGCACCAAAATGCTTCTCTTAACCAACCAATCATTTTTTCATCCCAACCGGCTGGATTAGTCAACTATTTCGAGTTGAGGACCAAGGAATATCGACTCCAAATCGATGAAATTATTAAATTTTTAAGCTTATTCATCGTTTTTTGGAGACTTTTATTCGCATAATTTAACCCACTTCCCATTATACTATCGAGCTTAATTTTCAGGATAGTTGTATTTTACTATAACGTATCGATTGAAGAATCTTTCTAAATCCTTTATCTCCACTCGCTCAAAAAAATTAACAAAACAAATTAGATCACACTTTTTATCTCACCACTCCATAAAAATCGACCAACAAAAATTCATTTTTAGTACACTCAGAAGAGAGAAGGGCTATTTAAAAATTTTTAAAATGTACCATATTATTTGATTTACTAGTTTATTTCAACAATTTCATTTTTAATAATAATAATAAAAATTTTATAACTTAAAATTTCGAAACGAAATATCAAATTTTTCTAATTATCATTTTTTTATCGGAAATTAAAATGAAAGAATAATAAAATGATATTATTTATTTTTTCTTATTACTATTATTCTTAGATAGTAACATATAAATATTTAAATAAAAACCTGGAAATAGTTTTTTTTAATGAAAAAAAATAATTTTGTTTATTCATTTCAATTTATCATTTTTATTTTACTTTTAACATTTCAAATTGAATGAACGGATTCGTCTTTAAATGAAAACTAAAAAATGTTCTTATCCTATTCCAATCATTCTGTTAGTGATAGTTTTGGCTTTGTCTGTGGTATTAGACCTAATGAGAATTGAATATTCGTTTATCTAATTACTTTCTCATCATTAAGAGCACTTCGTTATCGATTATGGTTTTTTGTGTATTATATCTCCGTTATTCCCGAGAGAAAGTCGGCGACTCAGAAATCATTCTGGCAATATTGTGTTCAGCGATTTTTTTTATATTCATAGAAATTATGGCAATTGTAGGATTAAAACTAAAAAAGCAATTTTATATTTCTCTCGTAATTGATTTTTTTAAAAGAAATAAAATACCAAATTTTCAAGTAAAATAAAAATCCATAATTTAACTAAATATTTAAATAAATACACTATTATATGGACCAATACAAATTTTTGACATTTTCTGCTCAAGTGTTTGACTTTAATAAAATATGAGCTTATTTATTGATTTTTTCGTGATTTGTATTAGCTTGCTCTCAAATGTACCAGGTTTGAGACTGGTGGCACTCAGTATAATAATAAATTTAGTCAGTTACACGCCGGTAAAATATATTTCGTTTTGAATTTCTTCGTTCTTTCCAAGTTGTTCAAAAAATAATTGATTTTATCGTCAGAATATTAAACATTGTAAAGCGAAATCTATATACAGTACGACCCCGTTTTGGGGCAAAATTTCCCAAATTTTGAGGTTTTCCCCAAAAAGTGGGGTCCTCAAAAATTAAGTAAAACATGTGGGAAAAATGACTTTTATGATAAAAAATTGCTGTATTAATGACTCATAAACCAAGATTAAACATTAAAACCAAGATAAGTCATTCATTTTTATTTTTTAATAAAAAAAATCTGGGATTTTCATGTTATTCTTTTGCTCTTTTTCGCAATGAACTCATAATATCGCCTTTGAATTTGTATAGGTGAAGAACATTTTCAGGAGTTTCTTGTTTGATTACATTAAGAAGTGTTGTGAAAGCACATTCCGTATCTTTTATGCTTTTTTCATAATCTAAATGTTTCACAAATGTCTCGCTGCTATCTTCTTCATCACTGTTATCAGCATCAGACACGGTCTCTAAAATTGCATTTTCCACAATATCCTGATCTATCGGACATTCTTTGTTGTCTACTGTCATAAATTTCAATTTCCAAGGCCTTTTCAAAGCAATTTTGTATTGTAGATTCAGTTATTTCATCCCAGGCCATTTTTGAACATGACATTGCATCTAATGTTGTGATCGCTTTTATAACTTCATCTATTTCAGCTGTATGATTTTTGTCATCATCCAATTATTAAAATGATTTTTAAACGCCTTTATTACCCCCTGATCACATGGCTGTATTAAAGAAGTCGTGTGTTTTGGAAAAAAATATTACATCAATGTTTGAATATTGGATAGAAGTAGCATGACAAGTTGCATTGTCTTTTAGCAGTGCTACTTTTCTTCTTTTCCCCTCATTTCTTCATTAAAATGAGATAGTCAATTCTCAAAGATACTTTTGGTCATCCAGGCTTTGTATGAAGCATCATATTCAATGCCTATGGCTTTTAGGTTTACTCCTCTCAATACTCTTGGTGACTTTGACCGTCCTATTAGAGTATTATAAGCGGCTTATATTTTTCTCCTGTGTAACTGCAACATAAAAGACGTGAGAGACGTTCTTTTCTCATTTATGTCCGCTGGATGATTCCTTTTTTTGACAGAGTTTAAAAAAAAATACAGTTTCATCACAATTGAAGATGTTTTCTTCACATATTTTTTGATTAAATCATTAAATGTCGAGCAAAAGTTTTCAGCCCCTTCTTTATCAGCTGATCATGCTTCGCCTTGAAGTGATTTGAATTTTATATCAAACTGTTTCTTAAATCTGTGGAGTCAACCATTTGAAGCAATGAAGTCTTTATTAGAATGTCTATTTGCGATTTTACGAGCAATAAGTTTTAAAGTTGGTCTATTAACCGAGAAACCTTTGCATCTGAGAGAACGAAACACCTCGTAAACCTCTGTATTTAATTGGTACCCTGTAGTCTCATTTGATGTAGAGCAGCCTTGGCACAGGATTTCCTTCCTTTTCATTTTCAGTCGGTGTAGACTTCTTTTAGAGATGCCATATTTCTCGCAAATAAACGAATCCTTATACAGACCTGACTGTATATCATTGCATATTCTGATTTTTTTCACTTTGATTTAATTTCTTGGTCATATTCCTTCTAAATTTCAGAAAATAAATTTAAAAATTAAGAATTGTAATATTCCTTACCGGATTGAATATTTTAAATTTCTAAATTTAATAAATCGAATATTTAAACAAAGATTTAAAAATTTGTGAACTTAAGTTTTCAAAATTTTTAAAATTTTAACTAGTTTTCCCCATTTGGAGGTTCATTTCTTTATAAAAATTCGTTTTTATAAGGATTAGTATTAAGGTGATAAAATTTTCCCCAGAACCTAGGTTTTCCCCGCAGTTTGGGTTTGCCCAAAACGAGGTCGTACTGTACAAGATATAAAAATTGGACGACGTGTTTCGAGATCAAAATAATCCCATCATCAGGTCACCAATTGTATTGTATTAATTGTATTATAATACAAGTCAATTCCGAACGTGTTCTAAAATTCTAAAATTATTTCCGGTTCAATGTCAGTGACTACGATAAAAGTTATATTTTTTCAGTTTTCCTGTAATTTGATGCTAAATTGAAATTTTTTTGATTTTCCTAATGATTTTTTTTCAGAAAGTAAAAATATTGAGGTAATAAAATAAAATTATTTTAAAAGCATTAATTGTTTTTATTAATAGATAAAATAAGACATTATTTATCTGTTTACCATAATAAATATAAATTATATATAAATAATAGAAATAAATCTTAGAGAAAATGTAAATAATTAAATTAAGAATTTTAAGAGATTATATTAGAAAGAAAAATAAAACTTTAATTTAATAAATGAGTACTTTTAATAAAAGAAAGGAGTATAAAAGAAGAAAATTCTGAAAGAAAATTAATTACAACGAGAAAATAAAGATTTTAATTAGTCTTAATTATATTTGGAAAGACGATCTTAATTATTTTGAAAAACCGAGCTCTGTCTACATTTTTAATCTCCCAGAGCGAAGAGACGAAATAGATAAAGTATAAATACTCATTCTCACACCAACAAATCTTATCGAAGAGAAATTACTAATTGAAATTATCGAATCTGAATCGTGAACATTTAAAGAAAAATTTGCTATCTGAAATTATTGAATCCGAATTGCGAAAGTACGAATCAACAATAAAAATATAATTTATATATTTTATTTAATATATATTGTTATGTAATTAAAATCAATTGGGGCAAGTAAATTTTCATTTCTCCATTCTACCTACCTTAAAAAAATCAGAATATAAGGTTAAAGTTCTTATCAAATTACCTTTTTAAATATTGTATTAAAACAATAAATATTTATAAAATATTTCTCAATTTTTGATTCTCTTTTTATTTTTAAGTTCAATCACCCTAATAAGCTAACAAGAATATCTACAAAAAACAACCAATTAAGTAATGTTTTAAAAAACCGAAATTAAACTTTTTTTGTAAAATTTGTAGTGATCCATATAATAGTCCAGCTATTTTTTCTTAAGACATGTTTCACCAATTTCGGAATTGTGAAGAATTAGTTAAAATTTCCCATTTGTCAATTACTTTATGGATTTTGTTTAATTTAAAATTAAAAAATTAAATAAATGCATAAATTTTGTAAAACTTAAAAAAAAATTTAAAATGATTTTTCAAAATACCAACAACAAATAAATAACTAGTTAAAACCAAAAAAAAGTTTACGTTAATTAAAATAACTATATTTTAACAAGAAAATGATAAATAAAAAGTTTTAAATTAGACTTTTAAAGTAAATAATAAACGAGTTAAAATTTATAATATTTTTAAGAAATAAATTTGAAAATAAAAGCTTATTTTAATTTAAAATTTAATGATATAATTGTTAGGAAGATTATTATTATTATTAAATTATTATTCAAATAAATATAATTTATATAAAATTAATCAAATGTGGTTCCAATTATTTCATCATTAATTCTCGTATTTTTGTGTATTTGTTTTAATTATGAAATTTATTTTCAGAAACGAATTTATTGTGTAATTTGTTAAATTGTAGTTCGAATTTCGCACTAATTTCACTTTAGTTAAACACCGTCACTCAATTTATCGACTATAAATTCAAGTTTATTTAAGTCTCTTCATCACACGCCCCATGATTTTATCATCATCCATTTCGAAATCATTGAACTATTTAGGAACGCGATGCACTCTTCTTGGCTTGCCTTCTTCCAAACTGCCGCTATGATTTTTAGTGCCCCATTTAGACCAAACTCAAGGCGAGTTAACATACGTGGTTTTTGTAATATATATACACGTATATACACTTTCTTTTAAAACGAAAGTTTCACAGTTCTCGCGATACATGCAGGTTTATACATCTTCAGATATATAATACATAGATTCAGTCCCATTCCCCACCACCTCCTAAGCTTTTCACCACAAATGTCAATTTCTGCAGAGTGACTAGATAAAAATTCATTTATTTCTCTAAAATCCAACACTTGTGTAATCTTACCTTTATTCGACTGAACAACAACCATCAACGAAATTATCCTTCCTTTGTGCACACACACTCTTGCAGTCGACCTTCTTTGATCCATCTCTCGATTTCATCATTAATCTCCCCCTGTATCTCTTGTTTAACTGGATACAGGGATACATTTTTTTAAACAATTTGTCCATCTGGCTGTATCCATTGGAACCTGAAAACCCTCTTTTTTTCATTTAACCATACATCAAAATCTTTGTCTACAATCCTTGTTCTACTACTGCTTTCCAAACGTTATTATCACATTATCTAGTCATACCTATTTCTTCGTCTTTCCTATCATCACTACGTACGTCAATACCAACATTACACACATTTGTGACTCTTGCTGCTTTCTGCTCCAATCCAAACGTCACATCACCCTTTGCCGCAATATAAACTCTCTGTAACATTTTTATACCGTCCAAACAGATCAACAAATCACACTCCGGTAAGTTTTCTACAACCACACAACCCAATAACATCTCTTGCTCTCTAAGATTTACACTCAAATCACATATTTCCACACCTTGATGACTCTTCCTATTCAACATCCAAATATTCACGTCGACTCTCTTTTAACATACAAAATCTCAATTGTCTTCAAACAACAATCGACCATGCGACTAAAGGTCAAAACCGGGCAATTGCGCATGTGACATGTTAAAACAGTTGGGTTTACCTGTCTTTCTATTATTTGTTTTTTGTTTGATTTCACCCTTTATTTTGACACCTATCCGCCATGCGATTTCCGTCGTTACAATTGAAAATCATGTAGCGCTCTACTCTACAAAAACTGGCTATATGCTCCGGTTTATCGAACCTGAAGCACCTTTTATCTGCTTGTTTCTGTCGACTTGTTCTCTGTCACTTCGTGCTAGTTTCCCTACATCAAATCGATGCCCCGTATTTGATCGCCTCCAACAATACACGGATCCGATTTAATTATCGACTGAGCCATTACTATTATATTGGCTAACGACCGATCATCCAGTGAACAAGCCGACTTTATCTGCTGCTGCACTGAAATTGGCAAACCCAATATAATAACGCTCTTTATCCACTCCTTATAAGCATTAGCATCAATTACACATACAATCATTTTCACGTCCGATTCAAACACGTCTACGGACTCATTGTCCACTAACCTCCTGCGGCATAATTCACTAAACGCCGCTACTCGATCGAGACAGAATGCTTTCTCCAATGCGCGCTTCAGCTCCGAGTACTCTCGTTTCACGCTCTCTGCCAAACCATCATTCACGATGAATGCTCCATCGGACAAGAACAACAGCATCACTGATTCCAAGTTCTCCAACTCCTGGAGACGGACCACCAATTCAAATTTTGCTATCCATTCTGTAAAATCGTCGGTTCCGTCAAATCGGCTGATTACGTCTCCCAATTTGATCATGAGAATCGCAACGATAGATTGTAAAATTACAGTTCGAATTTCGCACTAATTTCACTTCAGTTAAACACTGCAACTCAATTCAACGACAATAAATTCAAGTTTATTTAAGCCAATTATTCTCTTCATCCCATAATTCTACAGTGCGGTTCATAAGTAAGTTCACACCCTAACAATTTCAATATATCTCAATAAAACGATGAAAAAGTCTTTATTATTTTAATTGCATTGTTTAAAATGATTAAAATTGATCATAATCTTGTATTTAATTTAAATATTTATAGATTAATTTCATATTTGATGTTTTGTTGGCATTTTAGATTAAAATGGTTTATGCTAGAATATTCATCGAAAACAGGATAATCATTGTGTCGCTTAAGAGACAAGGATGGTCTGTAGCTGAAATTAAGAATATTATGGAGAGTTTATATCACACAACTATCTCCAAGCGTGGAATTCAAAAGT